>CM057479.1:75232596-75512596 GCA_030035585.1 Dugong dugon
CAATTTATTTCAGCAGCAAAATATTCTAGAAAAAACCTGAAAATTATTTAAGTATAATACTAAAGATAATAAAAAAACAAAAGTCAGAGGACACATATTTATTTGGTTTCTGCTTTGTGACAGCTAATAAAAAAAATAGCGTTATAACAGCAAAATGAGACAGACACAGCCCAAAGACCAAGAGACAACTCCAAGCAGATTCTCCAAAATCTTCATCTAAAATGCCTAAGATTTTCTTCCCAGCGTTTCTGGGAGTAGACATAAAGTACTTACAATTTTAAAATGTTACTGTGCCATAGAAAGATCATCTCTAGCTGTCATCTTTATTGACGGGGAGCGAGGAGGGAGACAGCACACACTTTCAGTCTTAGAGGTTAAGTCAGAAAAACACAGGCACCCACAGTGTGACGTTTCAGCATTCCTGAAAAGGCTGAGGGAAGACAAACCAGCCTGGCAGGCAAATTAACTCCTCCAAGACTCCTACATGGCAGCAGCCTCAGGAAGCTCTTGAGGGCAGCTTCGACCTCATGGGTAGGGGCTCTTTGGCTACATAATTCTAAAAGAAACAGCAATATTAAGTCACCTGTTATTTCTACAAAAATAAGTATGCAAAGTCAACTTCTCACCGTAAAGATTCAGTTGGTCACCTAGCCCCTTAAGATCACAATAAGGGAAGATGAAACCCCTGATGTACCATGGGCTATCATTATCCCCATTATACAGATGAGGAAGCTAAATAGTAGCCAGCTCTGGCTCACTTTTCCTGCTGTTTTCTAATTCTTTTGAGCACGTAGTTTGATTGAGGGGATGGGAGAGAAAGAAAAGAGATGGCCAGGTGTACAGTGGCAGATACTTTCTGTCCTCCCTGGAATTTCTGCAAGTTCCCAGGAGAATTCTATTGTCGATGACACCTCCGGCCCTCAGGTCCCTCCTCTGCTCAGCTGGTTCAGTTTAAGGATCATCTTGCTTCCCAGGCTGAAGTTGTTTTCCATACTACGTCAACCCAGGCTTGGATCTCCA
Source organism: Dugong dugon (assembly GCA_030035585.1). NCBI lineage: Eukaryota > Metazoa > Chordata > Mammalia > Sirenia > Dugongidae > Dugong > Dugong dugon. Next base: position 75,233,617 of record CM057479.1, read on the forward strand.
ACCTTTTCTATAATTTACACAGAGAGAAAGAGTGAAACACTCGTCCATGGCATCTATGCCTGGATGTCTGGGGACACTGAGAAGAGCAGTGAGGGAGAATCACATGGACTCATATCTACTGTTGGACATCTCCACATCTCCATTCATAAAAGTTGTTGTGTATCTCACCACCTCCTCCCCACTTCTCATGTTTTCTTTTCTCCTGCATCAGCCCAGTTAGGAGAAATTTGTGTGTGTGTGTGTGTGTGTGTGTACTTTTTATATATACTTACGTGCATATATAACAAGAAGAACCAAACCCATTGCCATCAAATCAATTCTGACTTATACCAACCCTACAGGACAGAGTAAAACTGCCCCATAGGATTTCCAAGGAATGGCTGGTGGATTCGAACTGTCTACCTTTTGGTTAGTCGAGCTCTTAACCACTGTGGCCACCAGGGCTCCAAATATACATTTATTCTGCAGTGGTTGCTCAGACTTCATTGCCTCCCTGTCCAGCCTGGAAACTGCTTCTGGAATCACCTTCACAAATGCTTGTTTTATGTTATTCTTTAGTTTAAGAACACAAAAGCTTCCTGTTGCCAAATAGACTTTTTTTTAATGTACGCTAACATTCATCTGGCCATTAACCTAATCAATTGCATCCTCTCGTACTCCCCTATACCAATCCACCTCTGGCCAAGCAATTCTGTTTCCCAACTCCAACCAGGATGATTTATTCAGCCTCAGAAGCGTGTTTGTTTTTACTTGCATGTCATTCCCAAGTACCTGAAATTTCCCTTCTCCTTTCTCCATCCACCCAAATTCTTTGATACTTCAAAACTGATGTCAGATCTCCCTCGTCAATGCCAACTGCCTGGGCCTGCTCCTCTGCCCTCAGCCCCTTTATCAGCTGAGGACTCTGTCACCCATACAGCAATCATGCTACCACTAGTTGAGCACTTACTGTGAGCTAAGTACTTTGCATGGATTAGCTCACTTAATCCTCACAAAAAAACACTTTTAACAGGTGTACTCATTCCATTTCCATTTAATAGATGAGAAAGCCGATGCTCACAGAGGTGAAACGCTCGTCCAAATCTACATAGTTGGAGCGTGACAGAACAAGGCTTTGAACTGTCATGTCTATTCTCACCTATAAGAACCCCACGTGACAGAGTAGAACTGCCCCATGGGGTTTTCTTGGCTGTCATCTTTATGGAAATCGATCTCTGGAGTTTTCTCCCACTGCAAAGCAGCTGCTTGGTTTGAACAGCCAACCTTTTGGTTAGCAGCTGAGCACCTAACCAATGTGACACCAGGGCTCCTATGTTTTCACTACCATAGTAGCATTCATTTTTATCTTATCTGTTAATCCAGCTAACGGTAATGGATGATTCCTTGACTCTTTTTCTTTGGACAGTTGATTATCAATTTTTTTAAGGCAATCAAAGTGGAATGATGTAATGATATTCATTCCTCTCATAAGGGAAACTTGGTTTCTGCCATGGCAAATCTGTCAGTGACAGCTATTTCTGTCCCCTATTGATAACCATGGAGCCCTAGTGGTACAGTGGTTAAGAGCTTGGCTGTTAACCAAAAGTTCAGCAGTTCAAATCCACCAGCTGCTCCTTGGAAGCCCTATGGGAAGTTCTACTCTGTCCTATAGGGTCACTGTGAGTCAAAAAGACTCAAGGGCAACAGGTTTGGTTTTTTTATTGATAACTGAAGGAGCTCTGGTGGTGCAGTGGTTAAGCGCTCAACTGCTCAGTGAAAGGTTAGCAGTTTGAACCCACCAGCCCTCCATGAGAGAAAAGACCTGGCAGTCTGCTCTCATAAAGATTACAACCTAGGAAACCCAATGAGGCAGTTCTATTCTGACATATGCGGTCACTATGAGTTGGAATTGACTCAATGGCACACAACAACAACAACATTAATGATTGACTTAAGAGTAATAGATTTATACCTACAATTGATACGGGTCGGAAATTGGACTCTTGAAGACCTCATCGGGCAGAACTCTTAAAATTCTACCCAGTCAAATTCTTTCTAGACAGCATGGGAATATTTTCTCATCTGCCTTGTTCTCAAAGAATAGAAAGTAAGAAATGTAGCATTTCTGTGAAGTCAAATTTCTTCAGAAAAAAACATATATTTCTAAACTAGAATATATAAAAATTAGTTTTTGTTTGCAAAAGTCCCAGAAGGAAGGAATCCATCTTATCTTCCCAGACAAAATTGAGTACATAATTATCTTCTTGATGATATACGTAAGTAAACATTGCCAGAATTTATTATATAAAGAGTCAAATATTCTGTTTCTTGCAACTGCTAGTCTTAGTAAGCCTTTAGATGCTGAATAGCCTTCCAGGAAGAAAATTAATCAAAGAAAACAAAATCAGAGAGTTCTGGCAAAATGGCGCTCTAGGCAGAAGCACCACGCCGTCCCTCCACAGCAAAATCCGAAAAACTAAGCCAAAGAGAGAATACAATAATCCTGAAACCCTAAAACATCAAATGAAGAGATAAAGAACTCAGTCAAGCACCAAATGGAGTGATAAAACTGACAGAGAACAGACAGCGAAGAGAGATTCATGCAGAGGTCCCCTACCAGCTAACGCAGCTTGGATCTGCCATCTTGGACTCCTATCAGAGACCAGCAAACAGGGGGTTCGAGAAAGCAGCCTCACAGAGCTTCCAGCGGGAGGCAAAACAACCAGTAATTGGCGATATACGCTTCCCCACCCCCCAACCTTCTTCACTCTGACTCGGCCTCCTCTGCTTCCTGCGGCGACAGTCTCTTGACCGGGAAACAATGGCTGCTTGGATTCCACACACCTGAACAGGTGACTCTCTGAGTGCCATTTGTTGGCTGCTAGTGTTGTTGTTGTTGTTTTTCCTGCTTGTTTTGATTTCTTACTTGCCTCTTGCCACCTCCCCCTGAATTCGCTCAAGTATCTGGCTCCGTGTGACATCTTTGCTTCTTCCTGAGAGGCGGCGGAGCTCCGTTCGAGTGTGGAGCTGCTTCACGGTTTGGGCTGCCGTGCTGGTGGGATCCCAGAGCTTTTGTTCGTTTGTTTGTTTTGAATTGTTTGTTTATTGTCTTTTCCTTTACTTGAGTTGGGAGCCCTTTCTGGCCAGGCTAAGCTGCATCGCAGGGAGACTCCCCTTCAGCTTCCACAGACGTGCAGAGGGATCCCTGAGAGCATTTCTTTTTACGTTGTTGTTGTTTTTTTTTTTTTTTTTTCCTCTTTCTTTGGAGGCCTTTCTTGTTTTTTTTTTTTTTTTAATTTGTTTTGTTTTCTTTTTCCCTTTTTGTCTTTCTTCATTGCTCAGTTTCTCATCTCTCTATATCTTCCTTCTCTTTCTGTTCCCTGAAAACCTGGCTTTGTATGCCTCTGCCTTCTAGACAGGCTGTACTGTAACACCTGAGAGCGACTTCCCCAGACCTCACAGCTGCACCGCTAGGATCCCTGGGAACTTTGCGGTTCTTTAACCTTTCTGATTCTTATTTATTCATTCTTTTCTTTTCTTCCTCCTCCCCTTTCTGTTTTTCTCCATTTCATAGTCTCTCATCTCTCCACTCCAACGGCAAGCTCCCCTAGCATTCTTTTTTGTTTGTTTGTATGTTTTTGGCTCCTGTTCCTCTCTCCTCTCTCACATATCCATCTTAGCTCCACACATAGCCATCTCCCCGCTGCATCCTGCCTACCTGCACCGTGCGCTTGACATCACACCACCAAGCAGCGCAGGCACGACCCACTGGAACCTGCCTTGCACTGATTACCGACCCACTCTGGTGGCTGTAGTAAGTGCCACAAACAACCCGTCCCAGTAACTCCTCTTCAGCTAGACCTGCCTTGCTGTACCATACCTGAGTGACTGACCCTGCCAGTTCAAGAAGGAGGTGAAAAGTATTGTGCCCACAGACGAACAAACAACAAAGAACACACAGTCTGCCTGCTCAGACATAGTCAAATTTTTTTTAAAAAAGGGACGAAACAAACAAATCTACAATCAATAAACGAGAAAAATAACTACTGAATGCCCCAAAGACAGCAGACAATATCAAAACATTTACAAAACAGGACAGGATAGTTCCAATAAGCATCCAAAATAAAACACCAGATGACTCTCCTCTGGGAGAAAAATGCACTAGAACTACCTGATAGGGAATTTAAATCTCTAATACTCAGAATTCTCCAAGAAATGAGGCAAAAAGCTGACAAACATGAGGAAAAAATAGACAAATTTATGGAAAATATGGACAAAAAATTGGAATAATTCAGGAAAATAATGCAGGAACAAAATGCCAAAATAAATTCACAACTAGAAATTATACAAAGACAACAATTAGAAATCCAAAAGGTAAACAACAAGATTTCAGAAATGGACGATGTCATAGAAGGGCTGAGAAGCAGATTTGAAACAGTGGAAGACAGGATCAGTGGAATTGAAGACATACAGTTGCATAAAACTCTGTTTCAGGAAAACTCAGAAAAAAGAACAAAGAAAAATGAAGAGACCCTGAGAATTATGTGGGACACAATCAAAAGCAAAAATCTGTGAGTGGTTAGAATTCCAGAACAGGGGGAGAAAACAGAAAACACAGAAAGGATCATTGAGGAACTGCTGACATAATACTTCCCCAATATCATGAAAGATGAAAAGCTGGCCATCCAAGAAGCTCGACGAACCCCATATAGCAGAGACCCCTAGAGAAAATCACCAAGGTGTATCATATTCACACTCGCCAAAACCAAAGACAAACAGAGAATCCTGAGAGCAGCTCGTGAAAAACAAGAAGTCACATACAGAGGAGAAACAATAAGACTAAGCTCAGATTATTCAGCAGAAACCATGCAGGCAAGAAGGCAATGGGATGACATATATAAAATCTTGAAAGAAAAACTTGCCAGCCAAGAATAATATATCCTGCAAAACTCTCGTTCAAATTTGATGGTGAAATTAGGTCATTTCCAGATAAACAGAAATTAAGGGAATATGTAAAAGTCAAACCAAACTTACAAGAATTATTAAAGGGAGCTCTTCGATCTGAGGACAAACAGCTTCAGCTCACAGGCAGAACCTAGGACGCAGGATCGTACCAACCAGATGCCAGTCTAGGAAATGAACTCTCAAGGACTATCCAAAACCAAAAGAAATACAACAGGGAATCAGAGCAGTTAATCAGTAAATGACAACACCATCAAAACAATTAAAGGGAATAAACGGCATAGGTATAGAACCTTCTAATGGAGAGGAAGTCAAGGCGATACCAAGTAATGGTAGACTGCTTCAAACTTAGAAAGATAAGGGTAAAATTTATGGTAACCACAAAGAAAGTTAACAAACATACTCATTTAAAAAAAGAGGAAAAACATAAAGTCTCAGCAAAAACAAAAGAAATGAAAAAAAAAAATCCACAAACAAGAGAGTAAGAAGAACAAAGAAATCTTCAGCACCACAAAAAAAAGCACTACAAAATGACAGCAACAAACTCACATCTATCAATAATTACACTGAATGTAAATGGAATCAATGCACCCATAAAGAGATGGAGAGTGACAGAATGGATAAGAAAACAGGATCCATCAATATGCTGTCTACAGGAGACACACCTTAGAAACAAAGATGTGAAGTTATTAAAAGTCAAAGGTTGGAAAAAAATATATCAAGCTAACAACTACGAAAAAAGAGCAGGAGTGGCAATTTTAATCTCAGATAAAATAGACTTTAAAACGAAATCCGCCATAAAAGACAAAGAAGGACACTATATAATGATTAAGGGGACAATCCATCATGAACACATAACCATAATAAACATCTCCACACCCAATGACAGGGCTCCAAAATACATAAAACAAACTCTAACAACACTGAAAAGAGAAATTGACAGTTCCACAGTAATAGTAGGAGACTTCAACACACCACTCTCAGTAAAGGACAGAACAACTAAGAAGAAACTCAGCAAAGATACAAAAGACCTAAAGGGCACAATCAGCCAACTGGACCTCATAGACATATATAGAACACTCCATCCAACTGCTGCAAAGTACACATTCTCTTCCAATGCACATGGAACGTTCTCCAGAATAGACCACATCTTAGGCCACAGAGCAATCCTCAACAAGATCCAAAATGCTGAGATAATTCAAAGTATCTTCTCTGACCACAATGCCATCAAGGTAGAAATTAATAATAGGAAGAGCGAGGAAAAAAAATCACCTACATGGAAACTGAATAATACCCTGCTTACACATCACTAGGTAATAGAAGAAATCAGAGATGGAATCAAAAAATTCCTAGAATCAAATGAGAATGAAAACACATCATAGCAAAACCTTTGGGACACAGCAAAGGCACTCCTCAGAGGACAATTTATAGCAATAGATGCACATATCAAAAAAGAAGGGACAAAATCCAAACATTAACTACAGAACTCAAACAAATAGGGAGAGAACAGCAAAAAAAGCCCACAACCACTGGAAGAAAGGAAATAGTAAAGATCAGAGCAGAAATACATGAAATAGAGAACAGAAAAACAATAGAAAGAATCAACAAAACCAACAGTTGGTTCTTTGAAAGAATCAACAAAATTGACAAACCACTGGCCAGACTGACAAAAGAAAAACAGGAGAGGACACAAATAACCCAAATAAGAAATGAAATGGGGGATATTACAACAGACCCAACTGAAATAAAAAGGATTATAACAGAATATTATGAAAAACTATACTCCAACAAATTTGAAAACCTAGAGGAAATGGGTAAATTTCTAGAATCACACGGCCTACCCAAACTACAACAAAGTGATGTTGAAAATCTGAACAGACCCCTAACAAGAGAAGAGATTGAAAAGGTAATAAAAAAAAACTCCCAACCAAAAAAAGCCCTGGCCCAGATGGCTTCACTGGAGAATTCTACAAAACATTTACAGAAGAGCTTGTACCAGTTCTACTCAAAGTATTTCAGAGCATAGAAGAGGAAGCAACACTTCCAAATTCATTCTATGAAGCCAGCATAATGCTGATACCAAAACCAGGCAAAGACATCACAAAAAAAGAAAATTACAGACCAATATCTCCCATGAATATAGATGCAAAAATTCTCAACAAAATTTAAGCCAATAGAATTCAGCATCATATCAAAAAAATAATACACCACCACCAAGTAGGATTCATAGTAGCTATGCAAGGATGATTCAATGTCGCAGCTCCTCACACGGGGCACCATCTGTCGCAGCGGCGGCACGGCAGAGACAGTAACCAATGCCACAACTCTTTCAGAGAAGTGGGGCCAGGAGGGTCACTCTGAGGAGTCGAACCCCAGCTCCAGTCCCAGGAGTTTATTTATAGTCAATACAGCAAGCAGTGAAGCAAATAACAGAACAATGGGCTTTGGGTGAGTAACAATAAGTCTCGGGCAAGGGAGAAGGAATTCAGGTAAACAAGCCAATCAGTAACAGGACAATAGGTTTGGGAAAACAAGTCGTGCCTAATCTCTTTCTTATCACTGACAAGTCTCCAACATGTCGTATACAGCATAGAGGCTGGTGGGGGCTGCAGTTGTCAATAGTGCAGCCATGTTTAAATGGCATATATCCCCACAGTTCAACATTAGAAAATCAAAGTAATCCACCACATAAATAAAAGGAAAGAAAAAGAATCACATGATCATCTCAACTGACACAGAAAAGGCATTTGACAAAGTCCAACACCCATTCCTGATAAAAACTCTCAATAAAATATGTATAGAAGGGAAATTTCTCAACATAATAAAGAGCATCTATGCAAAACCAACGGCCAACATCATTCTTAATGGAGAGAGGCTGAAAACAGGAACAAGACAAGGATGCCCTTTATCACCACTCCTATTTAACATTGTGCTGGAAGTTCTACCTAGAGCAATAAGGCAAGAAAAATAAATAAAGGGCATCCAAACTGGTAATGAAGAAGTTAAACTGTCCCTGTATGCAGATGATATGATACTATACATAGAAAACCCTAAAGACTCCACGAGAAATCTACTGGAACTAATAGAAAGATTCAGCAGAGTAGCAGGATACAAGATAAACATTCAAAAATCAGTTGGATTCCTATACACCAATAAGGAGAACAATGAAAAGGAAATCAGGAAAACAATACCATTTTCAATAGCCCCTAAAAAGATAAAATACTTAGGAATAAATCTGACCAGGATGTAAAAGACCCATACAAAGAAAACTACAGAACACTACTGCAAGAAACCCAAAGGGATCTACATAAATGGAAAAACATACCATGCTCATGGATAGGCAGACTCAGAATTGTGAAAATGACAATTCTACCCAAAGCAATTTACAAATACAATGCAATCCCAATCCAAATACCAACAACATTCTTCAAAGAGATGGAAAAAGTAATCATTAACTTTATATGGAAAGGGAAGAAGCCCTGAATAAGTAAAGCACTACCAAAGAAGAAGAATAAAGTTGGAGGACTCACACTACCTGACTTCAGAACCTACTATACAGCTACAGTAGTCAAAACAGCCCGGTACTGGTACAACGACAGATACATTGACCAATGGAACAGAATTGAGAACCCAGATGTAAATCCATCCACCTACGGTCACCTGATCTTCGACAAGGGCCCAAAGTCCATCAAATGGGGAAAAGACAGTCTTTTTAACAAATGGTGGTGGCAAAACTGGATATCCATCTGCAAAAAAATGAAACAGGACCCATACCTCACACCATATACAAAAACTACTTCAAAATGGATCAAAGACCTGAATATAAAGCCTAAAACTATAAAGTTCATACAAGAAAATATAGGACCAACACTTCAGGCCTTAATACATGGCATTAACAGGATACAAACCATAACCACCAACGCACAAAACCCAATATATAAGCTAGATGGATCTTCTAAAAAGCAAACACCTATGCTCTTCAAAAGACTTCACCAAAAGAGTAAAAAGAGAACCTACAGACTGGGAAAAAATTTTTGGACAGTACAAGTCAGACAAACGTCTCATCTCCATAATCTACAAGAAAATCCAACACCTCTACAACAAAAAGACAAATAATCCTATTAAAAAAATGGGCAAAGGAAATGAACAGACACTTCACCAAAGAAGACATTCAAATGGCCAACAGACATATGAGGAAATGCTGGCGATCACTAGCCATTAGAGAAATGCAAATTAAAACCACAATGAGATACCATCTCACCCCGGCATTACTGGCACGAATCAAAAACACTGGAAATAACAAATGTTGGAGGGGCTGCGGGGAGATCGGAACACTTATGCACCGCTGGTGGGAATGCAAAATGATACAACCATTTTGGAAAATGATATGGCGCTTCCTCAGAAAGCTAGAAATAGACATACCATTCGATCCAGCAATCCCACTCCTAGGAATATATCCTAGAGAAATAAGAGTTGTCACTCAAATAGACATATGCACACCTATGTTCATGGCAGCATTGTTCACAATAGCAAAACGACAGAAACAACCTAGATGCCCATCAACAGATGAATGGATAAACAAACTATGGTACATACACACAATGGAGTACTATGCAACGAGAAAGAACAACAATGAATCTGTGAAGCATCTCATAACATGGATGAAACTGGAGGACATTATGCTGAGTGAAATAAGTCAATCACAAAAGGACAAATATTGTATGAGACCTCTATTGTAAAAACCCATGAAAAAGTTCACACACAAAATGTAACAATCGTTGTTGGTTACCAGGGATGGGAGGGGTGGGGGGGGAAATACTAAATAGATAATAGATAAGTGGTATCTTGAGTGAAGGGTGAGACAGTACACAATACAGGAGAAACTAGCACAACTTGTACAAGGAAAGGTCATGGAAGCCCCATAGACACATCCAAACTCCCTGAGGGACTGAATTGCTGGGTGGAGGGCTCTGGGGACCATGGTCTCAGGGAACATCTAGCCCAATTGGCATGACACAGCTTATAAAGACAATGCTCTACATTCTACCTTGGTGAGTAGTGTCTGGGGTCTTAAAAGCCTGTGAGGGGCCATCTAAGATACTCCACTGGTCTCATCCCTTCGGGAGCAAGGGAGAATGAAGAGAACAGGATACAAGGAAAGGATTAGTCCGAAGGACTAGTTGTCCACAGCTACCAAGGCCTCCACAGGACTGAGTCCAGTACAGCTAGATGGTGCCCGGCTACCACTGCTGACTGCTCTGACCAGGATCACAACCGAGGGATCTGGACAGAGCTGGAGAAGGATGTAGAACATAATTCTAACTCACAAAAAAAAGACCAGATTTACTGGCTTAAAGCAGACTGGAGAAACCCCGAGAGTATGGCCCTCAGACACCCTTTTAGCTCAGTAGTGAAGTTACCTTCAAGGTTCACTGTTCAGCTTGGGAGTGGACAGCCCCGTAAAACCAAATAAGACTAACAAGGTACAGGAGTCCAGTGACAAGGGCCAGAAAGCAGAAGGGGACAAGGAAGCTGGTGATAGGGAACCCAAGGTTGAGTAAGGATACTGTTGATGTGTTGTGAGATTGTTAACCATTGTCGTAGGGCAACATTTGTAGTAACTGTTAAATGAGAAACTATTTTGTTCTGTAAGCCTTCTTCTTGAGTGAGAGTAACAGCACAATTGGAAGAGCGTAGTCAACGTCACTGAACTGAGCATGTAGAAATTTTTGAAATTGTGTATCTTTGGCTATGTGTATTTTCACCAAAAAAAGAAAGGTTGAGAAGTTAGAGGGTTGATACGTTGTGGGGTTGTTAAGCAATGTCATAAAACAACATGTGTACTTCTGTTTCATGAGAAACTATTTGTTCTGTAAGCCTTCACCTGAACTACAATAAAAAAAAAAAAATTTTTTTTAAATCATTTTTCTTCCTCAAAATTGTAGTAGGAGAAATTTGTGAAAGGGGCGGAATAAAATGGATATTTGATAGATGTTGACTTTTATTCCACCTGTTCTTACTGGTTACATGATAATACCTACATTCAATTTCCAACTACCATCTCATAGAGCTAGGTTTAGGCATTAAAATTGGCAAATTTGTGATTCCCCCACCTTGCAGCTAGTCTACTCAGAAAACGCAAAATAGTTTTCATACTGCCCTTAAAAAAAGCATGAAGAAATAAATAAGTCTCCTGGAAGAAGAAAAAATGTGTAATACATTCTAATGCATCCTGCAAATAATTTTCAAAATACATGTAACTTTTAGTTATCCATTTCTTAGCTCTCCTCTACATGTAGAAAACTGGGAATTAGTGCATTTAGAGATATATTTTTTTAAACTTGAGTATAATAAAATGAGCAGAATTATCTTCATAAGAATTAGACATTTGTTTTAGATAAATTTGTGGAAGCTGGCAAATGGTAAAAACATTTTGACTATTAAACTCTCTTGACACATTTAATTAGTTGAAGACTTTACGCCAGTTTCACGTGCCTGGAGGTTTTTGCATGCTTCATTATGAAAACAGAGTTTAAGGAGAAATCCCAACCCCTGATAACACTGGGTAAAATCACTTCCACGACAGAGTGGTCAATGGGGCTTTGTGACTGCATTAAACCACTAACAGAAAAGAGAATGCTGGTAATTCTCTTATCTCTAAAGGTGTTTACATTATGTAAATGTGATCAGGATTGTCCAATTCATTTCATAATAATTTGGGCAGGAAGCAACCAGCAGGCAACAGGGAAAGAGCGTATTGATCCAAATAGACCCTTGGTCATATAAAATAAGAATAAAAATAGGCAGAATGAGAAGAAGGAAGAGAAGGGGAGGAGGAAAAGGGGATGGAGACAGAGAAAGACAGGCCGGAAAGGAGACCCGATTGCCTGGAGGAACAGCCCAGCCAGGAAAGGCCCCACGGCGTTACTCGGAGTCAGTCTGAAAAAGAGACAGATGGCAGCTGATGCCTCTTGAGCGTTTGAAGTGCCGAGTATCTCGGTAGGAATTAGTTCAGGTAAGCTTCATGAGCCTCGTGTGTGCCACGTACAACCATTATCCCCATTACACAGACGACAAAACTGAATGGGAGCCAGTTTAAGTTTACTTTTCCTATTTTTTCTAATTCTTTCGAGCAAGTAGTTTGACTGAAGGCAAGGGGCGGAGGGAAACCAAGGGGATGGCCAAGTGAGTAATGTGGCCGTTACTTCCTTTCTAGGGGGAAAAAAAGATGTGTTCACTGTACGTGTTATCTAGTTGGCTTCTATGCTTATTCTCTATCCCAGGACTATTGAAGTGAGATCAGTGGGGGAAATCTTCCCTTTCTAAAATGTGAAAATGGGAGGGCAGGCGTGTCTGACCTCCTCACCTAACTTCATGAGTGGGAGAGAGAATCATTATCAGTATCAGCAGCCCCAAGGTGATTCCTATGAAGCGGAGGTCAGATACACCTCCTTCCTCCAACCTTTTCACCAGTTCTGACGCCAGCCATCCCTGCCGTCACACTCTCTATTTCTCTGTTAGGTTTGATAATTCATTGCGATGGCCACACAGAACTCTCAAACAATACTCGCAGTTATGGGTTTATTAGGGACATAACAGGTTACAATTCAGGATACAGTTCTTCAGTCAGGACAGCCTCTTCTCAGCCATGCCCACAGACAGGCCTGTCTCTGGCCCTCAGCCCCTGCCCTGTTTGGGCAAGTGTTACAAAGCTCTTTAGCTCTACCAATAAGTGCCCGGAGTTATCCTGCTCCACCAGTAAGCCTCGGCTTGAAGGTACTCAGCTTTCTTGCTCCATGGGTCAGTACATCCACTATAACCACCTTGCTCCATTTGCCAAGAAGCCCATTGCACTCTCTCACACCACCTCCTGGTTCTGCTGCCACCGTTTCTCACTGTCTTGTGCTGTCTCTGGTGTTACAGCTCTCTCTGTCTCCTGGGTCTAGGAGGTTCTCAGCACAGGGACCCTGGGTCTAAAGGATGTACTCTGCTCTAAGCTCTTCTTTCTTGGTGGTAATGAGGTCCCCCCTTTCTGCCTCTGGGATGCCTCTTTTAAGCGGGATGGCAAAATTGACCAAGTCCCTCGTTAGGATTCCATATACCTTATTTGCATGGTCCCACCTCCACAAGAGTACCATGCACCTTATTTACATTATTAGCAAGCTATTCAATCCTCTTGGTAGGCCACAGGCACCTTATTTGCATAGTCCCAACTAATTGTTTGGTAGGATTTACAAGACCATGGCTAGAAGAGCCATATTAAGTAATTTACTGCACCACATAAAATAACAGATTGATAAACAGGCTGGGCAGTAGCTAGCCAAACTGAGTCACTGTGCAGTTGGGAAGAGTATCCCCTCCTGGAAAATGAATCACAAAAAGGCAACTCACCTTATCAGATGAATTAGGAAAAGCACCTGCTCCAGCTAGATCACGTAGAAAAGACTGTACTTCCTCCTGGCTAAAGTACCCTGGGTCATGGCCCACAGCTTAGTGAGCGAGAGTTCAGCCTCCACTGGTTGGGCACCCATGTGCAGGGCACAACCTGAGTGATCTCATGCCGAGCACTGGTACCAGGTGGGTAGGTAGGTTTTGTTAGAAGCCTTCATAATCTAGCTCTGACAACCTTGGGAGCCTCACTTCCTGTCCTCCCCTTAAACCCAAGATCCAACATCTGTTTCAATTTTCTTTGAAAAGAAGAATAGACAATTCAGTTAAAAAAAAAAAAAAAAAGGGCAAAGGATTGAACAAGCACTTCACAAAAGAAAATATCCAAATGGCTAATGAGCTTATGAGAGAGATTCACTTTTATTAGTTCTCATTAATCATTAGGGAAATGCAGATTAAAATTCCAATGAGATACCATTGCAGTTCCATCAGAATGATTAAAACTAAAAGAACTGACAGTTCTAAGTACAGTATTGTGAGGTAACGATGTAGAGTAACTGGGCCTCTCACAAACTAAAAAAACAAAACAAAACCCATTGCCATCGAGTCGATTCCAACTCATAGTGACCCTATAGGACCGAGTAGAACTGTCCCATAGGGTTTCCAAGGAGCGGCTGGTGGATTTGAACTGCTGACCTTTTGGTTGGCAGCTGAGCTCTTAACCTCTGCACCACCAGGCCTTCTCTCACACACTAGTGGGTGTGTAAATTGATAGAACTACTTTAGAAAACAGTCTTCACTACAACTCAGCAATTCCATTTGTGCATATACACCTGAAAGAAGTGAGCACTTATAAAACATACAACATACGTACAAGAATATTCGTAGATGCTTTGTTCATAAGAGCCCAGCACTGAAAATAACCCTTACGTGCATCAAAGTAGAATGAGTAAATAGTGATACTGTAATACAATAAAATACTGCACAGCAATAAAAACAAAAATCTAGTGCTATATGCAACAACATGAATAAATATCACAGACACAATGTTGAGCAAAAGAAGGCAGATACAGAAGAATACTGTATGGTTCCATTTACATTAACTGTGAGGTGATTTGAGGAAGCCTGCTGGGTGCGAGAACTGTAGCATATCTTGGTCTGGGATGGTTACATGGGTGTATATATGTGTACAAATTCATTAAGCTGTACGCTTAAGATTGTGCACTTCACTGTAAGTTGCATGTCAATAAGAAAGTAAAAAAGAAAATAAAACTTCTTAGGATTTTTGCATCTGTATTTATTATCTCTGCCTGAGTTTTGTATCAAGATGACACAAGCTTCAGAATCCAAGTTGGGCAGCTTTCACCCTTTAAATGCTTTTTGAACCAAGGGCCTCACAGAGTCATTGTAAAGAGAAATTAAATAATACATGCGTACATGCTGAATATCACAAGGCTATGTAACATGAAAGAAATTATTCTCTTATTATTAGCTTTGTATTTCAGTTCTGCTTGTATACTTGTCTGTGACCATCTGAACTGTTCATTTTACATTGGAAATAATCTCTATTTGGCTCGAACAAAGACAACTCTTAAGATTCTAAACTCATACTTGTTTGGAAAAAAGAGAGAAGAGTTTACGGATATGAACATCAAGTAGAGATAGAAGTTGACATGGAGATGTGGATCCAGTTCTGACTGTGGTTTGGATAAAAGCAAATGAGAACTCACTTGTACTTGACTTTTAGCCTAAAAAGGGGAATATCAAGTAAGTTTGTTCCATTTCTATTTTCTTTCATTGTGACACGTTTGCTACTCCCCAGTTGCCTTTAACGTACAAGATTAAATCATTTCAAGACACTTTGTATGGAACACTGAAAGGGTAGTATAGGTATCTTGCTTTCGTAATTCTGGCATACTTTTCTAAGTCCTAAAGTAAAACCTAGTGTTCATAATTATAATGAGTGAATGAATTTTGATAGATTTTAGCTACTCCCGGGCATAAGACTTGAGTGGCAAACTTCCAGGGAAAGCGTTAGAAGGATTGGCAAGGGGAGTAGGGTAGTGCCAGGGGCCTTCACATTACATTTAATCACAATGAGGAAGATATTATCCCCCATTTTCCTTATAAAGAAACTGATAACCAAAATCCAAACCTGTTGCCATGGAGTCGATTACGACTCACGTGTCCCTATAAGACAGAGTAGAACTGCCCTATAGGGTTTCAAGGAGCAGCTGGTGGATTTGAACTGCCAACCTTTTGGTTAGCAGCCGAGCTCTTTAACCACTGCACCACCAGGGCTCCAAAGAAACTGATACCAGAGGTTAAGCAGCATGTGAACTATCCTACAGCATAGAAGTTTCCAAACCAAGACTTGAATCTCACCTCCAGAATCTGCCCTCTCTCCACTTACACTGACAAGGGTCAGCAGAGATTCCCACTCCATTTGAAAATGAATTGGTGAAAATTGAAAAGTGACCCAGAGTCATCACAGACATACAACATTAGCTGCAGCAGACGCATTTGAATGTCATCTGAACATCTTGTGGTTTTGAAGAATTATGCCTTTTCCCTGGACAAGCAAAGTCCAGGCCCATTACACGCCACACATCTTCGGGAAGACAGAAAGGTTTTCCCTTGTTTCTTTATTTCTCTGACTTGTCAGACGTAATGAAAACAGAACAGCTTACCAGTAAGTGTTGGTTTTTTTCTTTTTGCAGCAGACTCTATTAAAGCTTAATTAAGTGACAATCATGAGACTATTAAAAATTAAAGAATGATAAAAGTTAAATGTTTTCAACACATTCAGAAAAAAAACCACAGGTAAATGTAAATCAGCAAGACAGGGAAAGAAACAGCTGTGTAATGGAAAGGTCCCTCCAACAATAAATCACCCAATAAACCAGTTTAAGAGACTTCCCAACAAAATCACTCCTTCAGGTCCCTACAAGTGTGTTCACACCCACCACATTGCACACGGGTGGTTGGTCTGGGGGTGTCAGAGCTCATGGCTGGAAAACTATGTAAGCGTGGTCACAATACAGCCACAGGAAATTCTCAGAAGGGGAGCCGCCGAGGGTAACATGGGAACTCAACCCTGGGAACTCCTAGCCTGATCAGCACACAAATCATTCAGCAATCATTATCATAATTACTGCTAAATTATTGTTGTGCTGAGGGAGGGAGGAGGCCTGTGTTGCTTTCTGGTTTCACTGAAGGTTCCAAGATGATTCTTTCAATTTCCAGAATAAATAATTTCCTTTCCCACGATTGTCTCAGAGAAGCCCAGCCTTCCCTTGGGACTTGTAATTTTGGTTTTCTGCTCAGGTTTTTTTCAGTGGCCTTGGGCAAGCTGCTGGAGCACGCATTGCCTTAATTCCTCTAGTTGCTAAATAGCAGTAACGATACCGGCTCTCCTCAGGCTTTAAGGCTGATTACTTAAAGATTGCTAAGCATTTTGGAAAAGAAAGAAGTCTTTGGTGGGGGATTTTCCATCTTTAAGGGAAGGTGCCTTGTAAATAGCATCTTTGAGTCTTCCATTTGCTTCTTTCAGCTCTTCAAATTCACTCAACTCCTGCCCAACCTTGGATCCCTCTGCATAGAAAACAATCCCCTCCTGCCCCTGCCCGCCATGTCCCTGATCAATCCCTATACAGCTTCGGGTCTCAGCTGAAGTGTCCCTAACCTCTGGGAAGCTTCAAGAGGGCAGGGATGGTGTCTGTGGTCGCCACTGAATCCCCAGTGCCTAGCACAGCGCCTGGCATATTAGAAGACTCAAATAATATTTAATTTATTAATGGATGTATGTGGGATCTTGGGCGAGTCATTTAATCAATCAGGCCCTCAGTTTTCTCATCTGCAAAGTAATCACCGGAAATAAATCCTCTCCAATGTCCCTTCGGCGCTAACATTCCAGGATTGTGATTTTCGACACCGGCATCCTCTCGTTGATCTGAGGCCCTTTTTCGTTTTATTCTGCCCAATGGTTCCCACCTAATTGCCAAATCACAGTAGTTCTTCCTGTCTCCAGAGAACAGTATAGTTCTACCCCAAAACCAGGACAGTGGATTCAGACCTCAGATTAGAAGACCTGGGGCAGGGTGCCTGTCAGGGTCAGTGGGAACTTGACCGACAGCCTTGCCAGGGGTCAGCCTATTCAACACTCCTCTGCCCACCAGTTTTCTGGGCTGGCACTGACCCAAGGCAGAACTGATATGAGCAGCTTTGGTCCAGCCCAGTGGATAGGAGTCAGCCTTCTGCCTCCTTGGTGGCTCACTGGGTTCTAAGATGGTCTTAGTTCAAATGAAAAAACCCAGATTAAGGCACAGTCTGGAGCCTCTTGCTATTGTCAATTTCCTTCACAGTACCAAAAGTCCTCCCCCTGAGCCTCAGCCCAGAGCTGCGGTTCCTTCTACTTGCTGACAAACGTCCCTGATGACAAGTCCCTCCAGCCTGCCTAGATCCTCAAATGTTGCTTCCCATTGCCGATTCCCTCTTGCTGTGTCATTTCCCTATGTTGGGCTTCCTTAGGTGCCAACTGAGTTGCCAGACTTCGTCTAGTTTTCCTAATCTTCCCCATCAAAGTTTGCCTAAAGGTCACATCTTCCTAGTCATTTCATTGGCTCTAGTGGTAGAGAGGGGAGAACATAAGTTTTGGAGTTCCTTCAGACCCAGGTTCAAGTCCTCGCTTCATTGCTTTATTCTCTATTAGCTGTGGGACTTTGGCGAGTTTCCTAATCTCTCCAAGTTTATTTCCACAACTGTGAAATGGGACTAGTAATGCTATGTTGAAGGGAAGTTGTAAGGATTACATGAAATACTCGTGTGGATGTGTATGTACAGTGGTTGACTTGTAGTTAGCACTCAGTACAAGAATTTTCCCCCACTTCCCCCGAGTCTTCTCTGTCCCCACACAATGAAGTACTGTTGTTGTTAGGTGCCCTCCAGTCGGTTCTGACTGATAGCGACCCAGTGTACAACAGAATGAAAAGCTGCCCGGTCCTGTGCCATCCTCACAATCATTACTATGTTTGAGCCCATTGCTGCAGCCACCGTGTCGATCCATCTCACTGAGAGTCTTCCTCTCTTTCACTGACCCTCTACTTTACCAAGCATGATGTCCTTCTCCTAGGACTGGTCCTTCCTGATAGCATGTCCAAAGTAAGTGGGATGAAGTCTTGCCATCTTAGTTTCTAAGGAGCATTCTTGCTGGACTTTTTCCTGGATGGATTTGTTCATTCTTCTGGCAGTCCATGGTATATTCAATATTCTTTGCCAACACCATCATTCAAAGTCATCAATTCTTCTTCAGTCTTCCCTATTCATTGTCCAGCAGTGGAGTACAATGAAGCAATAAAAGGGATTGAGGAAGATCTCTATAAATTGCTACAGATGAGACTTTGAGGATAGATGGTTAAGTGAAAAAGAAAATGTCCAGAACCGTTTTTACAGCATATTACTATTTTTACAATTTAAAATATATATATAGAGAGAGAGACATTTCCTTACATTTTCAAAAAGAAACAATGGTAAGATAGACCAGAAATTAATATAACTAATAAAATGGTTATCTCTGCAGGAACTGAGAGAACAGGGTGGAGGGGACAGGCATGAAAGCTAAAGGTATGTCTTTAAAAGAAACTTGATAAATAATTTTTACTTTGGAATATATAATATATATAATATACTAAGAACAAAAGAACAGCAAAAAATTTTAAATAAGAAATTATATTAAATACAGAGCAAATAAATAAATCATAAATAAAGTAATTATATTTGTGTCATTAGGAATCAAAATTTTCCACATAAAAGAAAATAAATACAAACATGAAATCAAAGAAAATAAGGAAACAGCTCCATAATCTTACATTTTTCTCTTGCTAAGAAGAATATGTATTTCCTAGTTCTGTCTGTTGAGAGGGCCTAGAAGCAACGACAATCCAGAAGCAATGAGCATTCCTAATTCCCAGTTTGTGGTCTCTAAATACCATTTTCCACTAAAAGGGACCATGACTCCTTAGAAAGCTGCCTGATTCCAGGTCTGGGGCAGAAAATATCCAAAATGAGCCTCAGGACCTTTTGTTATGCCAGAAAGCAAGGAAGCCAGCACGGAATACTGGAGTCACATCAAAAATAAACAAGAGCTAACTTGAAGGGTATCCCACTGGCCAAAGATGAGAAAATCTGGACATCAGAAAGAATAAGAACTACAGTAGACTGGAATACACACACACACATATACAGGTAGTCCTCGATTTACAGGGTTCGGTTCCTACAACTCCATCATAAGTCAGTTCTGACATAAGTCGAGTACTTCATTTTTTTAGTTTCCATTATTACTGCATTTTGTTGCCAGTATCTTTATAAATCATAACACTGAACATCTGTAAGTGAACATCTAATAATGATAACATCAGGAAATTATGTACTTCAACATTGCATGTAATACGTATTACTAACGATAAACAGTACCAAGAAAAACAAAACAGACAGTCGTTAAGTGTGGTTCTTCCTAACTCAAATACGATGTAAGTCAGGGACTACCTGTATATACATCACTAGGATATTGACTCATTCTTATTCTGAAAATGGATAAAAGGAAACAGTTAAGCATATATTCTGCCTTTCCTCAATAAACTGTTTTTAGGGTAACCAAAGAGTTAATAAGCGACAATTCTTCATTATAAAAGAATTCTAGCTACTAAAGACAGAGGAATGTTAGAGTTAGAAAATGGCCCATTTTGCAACCCATAATGAAATAATGGAGGTAGGAAGCATTCATTGACCATAATCAGATGGAATTTTACAAAGGCTGTATCAGACTGATAACACCTGAACCCACTAATATATCTAAGGTCACCTAATTTAGGACCTCCTTTAAGTTATGATAGAAAGCATACAGCATAGGGTCGCTATGAGTCGGAATCGACTCAATGGCATCAGGTTTGGTTCAGTTTTTATGAAGTATCCAGGGCCCTGGTGACACAGTGGTTAAGCGCTCAGCTGCTAATTAAAAGGTCGCCAGTTCCAATGCACCAGCCGCTCCTTGGAAATCCTATGGGGCAGTTCTACTCTGTCCTACAGAGTCACTATGAGTGGGAATCGACTTGACGGCACCGGGTTATGAAGTAGTCTTTCAAAACAATTAAAATTCTAATCAAACCTCACTAGTGGAACTATTGGAGAATAAAGAGACTTAAGAGACCTATCAACAAAATACAATGTCTTAACCTTTTCTGGATCCCGGTTCAAACAAACCCACTATAAAAAGAAACAGGGACTGCATATTAGATGGTGGTTATTTTGTTAGGTATAGCAACTCACCGTTGTTAAGTTTAGGGGAGGAAATTCCTATCTGTAAGTGATACTGAAGCGATCACACAGGAATGATATAAGACCTGGGATGCCTGAAAATCCTGCCAGCAAACATGCAGTTGTGGGCATGAAGGAAGAGGTGGAAAAAAGACGGCACAGCAATCATCACTGAAGCGGGCTTACCGACCAACATTTCATCACACTATCCTCTCTACTCTTGTTGGTTGGGAAAAATATATAATGAAAGTTAAAAACCAATGAAAATAAATAAAAGCATCTTGTTTGGAGAGACTCACAAACAGAGGTTTAAAGAAAAGAAGAATTTGGTGGATTCTAAACAAAAATCGCTGGAGAGTTTCAAAGTTCTAACTTCAATACATTATTTATTAGTAAGAAAATTGTCCAAACCAACATGGCTGTTTTCCAAACGGAGAAAGAAGGCGGCAACCAGATGGTATCATCAGAGTCTGGCCCTCAATAAGTTCAAGAACTCTATTTCATCAACTCACTAAAAATGACAATCATATGCCTTTCCAGGGACCAGATACCCAGATATGCATCCAAGAACTTCCCCCCGCCCTACACACACAGCTTACACTGGGCTTCCGGCTTCAAGGAGAGCTAATTGGCAAATTAGAGTACAAAATTACAGCAAGAATCTTAAATACCAGGTTGCACACTACTGTAAAACCTGATGAGTTGTTTCTGTTTCACAGGAGAGTGTCCCTTGGTGGAAAACAGATCATCAGAGACCACAGGTAGTCTATCTTCCTAGGTCAGCGCTAAAGAAACCCTGACGCACTAGCTGCACTCCACAAGGACTACTGCCCCCATCGGCGCTCATCTTTGAACAATCCTTCTTTCTTTAACACACTTTTAACACACATAACTCATGCATTACGGTTCCCAGATTCACAATTTGTTTTTCATTGATCATACCGTATATTGGTTTCCCTCTGTGGGAAAACTTATCGGCTGTATTCACATATTAACGTTGTTTTTTTTTTTTTCTATTTGGGATATTTTCAGGCAAACTTTAATTAATATGGCACCACCATTTTTCCTGAAAGAAGCTCTGGTGGTGCAGTGGTTAAAGCGCTCAGCTGCTAACCAAAAGTTCAACAGTTTGAACCCACCAGCTGCTCTGCTGGAGAAAGATGTGGCAGTCTGCTTCTGTAAAGATTACAGCCTTGGAAACCCTATGAGTCAGTACTATTCTCTTATAGGGTCGCTCTGAGTCACAATTGAACATACAAGTTTTGAAGCAGCCATGTCAGTTTCTGCCTACTCTCTGGCTTTCCAATTTTATGTGCATTTAAGGCTGACCCTGCCAGAAGGTTAAGTATTTCGTGAAGTTTAAGTTGTTGGAAAGTTTCGACTCCATTCTGTTTCATCCCAAAAGATCATGGGAAAATAGGCTACAAATAATCCCACAAGAGAGTCTAGCTTTTTTTTCTGACTAAAGGGAAGTTGCACTCCCCATGATTAAAAGCACCATAAATGAAAATGATCAACTCTAACTCCAGGTAAGCGGTTGGGTGTTGTTTTCTAAATAAAACCAGTTATTATCAAGTCGACTGTAACTCATGGTGATACCATGTAAGTCAGAGTAGAATTGTGCTCCATAAGGTTTTCAATGGCTGATTTTTCCAAAGGAGACTGCCAGGCCTTTCTTCTGAGGTGCCTCTGGGTGGACTCAAACCTCCAGCCTTTTGGTTAGCAGCTGAGCGCATTAACCCTTTGCACTGCTCAGGGACTCTGTTTTATAAATTAACTATCAAATAAACTTAGTCTATATGATTTCTCACCACAATCAGCAAGTTCTTCTCTGTCTCCTTTGTCTTCTTCTCTGTCCCCCCTACCCCTTTCAATCTAAAAGTACTAGCAAAATAGCAGCCAGATATCAACAGAGAGGTCAGAGCAGAGCATCAAAAACAAGTCTAGTGTGACATCCTTCCACTGTGGGAACCTCCATCTAGCAAAGCAAGACTGGGGTAAAAAATGAGATTGCTGGTGACGTTTGTTACGTCCCGCAGCTTGAACGGGTAAGACCTAATTTTATTTTACACTTAAGTCGACTGCAAAATTCAAAATCCAAAGAGGGGAAAACACTTTTTACTCAAAAGTTATCTCATGCTTCCAACAATATGAAACTAAATATACACGAGGTTATTTGTTGCAGTGCTGTCTGTAATTGTAAAATATGAGAAACAACCTAAGCATCCATACATAGGACTGTGGTTGAATAAACTACGCTCCATGCATACCGTGGAGTATTATGCAGCTATTTAAAAAAATGAAAATCTCTGTGAACTGATGTGATGAAATTTCTAGGATGTACTGTCAAGTAAAAAAGCAAAGTGCAAATT
Organism: Dugong dugon; assembly: GCA_030035585.1. Lineage (NCBI taxonomy): Eukaryota > Metazoa > Chordata > Mammalia > Sirenia > Dugongidae > Dugong > Dugong dugon. The sequence continues at coordinate 75,256,629 of CM057479.1, forward strand.
AGTATCTATAATATGCTGTCTTTTATTAAAAAAAACAAAAAAAGAAGAAGGGAAGATAAAGTATACATGTATTGGCTCATTTGTTCAAAAAGAAGCACAGGGAGGATAAAGCAGACATTGTGGAGATTGGTTACCAATGCAAAGGAGAGAATGGGGGGAAATGCTGTAATAGAAGGAACGGGACTGGTGGGGAAATGTACCTTTTTGTACGGTTCTGACTTTTGGAACCACATTAATGTTTCACATGTTCAAAAGGGGAGAAGTGAATTAAATTAACAAATATTGAAAGAGAAAGTTTAAAAACGTATCCAACGTATCATCTTTTTGCCGAGAACAAAAGTCAGTGCATATATTCAGGGTGCAGATTACTTGGTGGTTTTTAATATATTCTCTTTAGTCTCTGTATTCTATTTCTTTATCTCTTCAAGCCAGATTTAGAAGAGGACATGGAACCAGGGATATCATTGCTGATGTCAGATGGATCCTGGCTGAAAGTAGAGAATACCAGAAAGATGTTTACCTGTGCTTTATTGACTATGCTAAGGCATTCGACTGTGTGGATCATAACAAATTATGGATAACATTGCAGAGAAAGGGAATTCCAGAACACTTAATTGTGCTCATGAGGAACCTGTGCGTGGATCAAGAGGCAATCGCTCCAACAGAACAAGGGAATACTTCATGGTTTAAAGTCAGGAAAGGTGTGCATCAGGGTTGTATCCTTTCACCATACCTATTCAGTCTATATGCTGAGGAAATAATCCAACAAGCTGGACTATATGAAGAAGAATGGGGCGTCAGGATTGGAGGAAGACTCATTAATAACCTGCGTTATGCAGATGACACAACCTTGCTTGCTGAAAGTGAAGAGGACTTGAAGTGCTTAATGATGAAGATCAAACACTTCAGCCTTCAGTATGGATTACACCTCAACATAAAGAAAAATCCTCACAACTGGACCAATAAGCAATGTCATGATAAACAGAGAAAAGATTGAGGTTGACAAGGGTTTGATTTTACTTGAATCTGCAATCATCACCCATGGAGACAGCAGTCAAGAAATCAAAAGATACATTACATTGGGCAAATTGGCTGCAGAATATCTCTTTAAAGTATTGAAAAGCAAAGATGTTACCTTGAGGACTAAGATGTGCCTGACCCAAGTAATGGTGTTTTCAATCGCCTCATATGCATGTGAAAGCTGGACAATGAATAAGGAAGACTGAAGAAGAATTGACGTCTTTGAACTGTGGTGTTGGCGAAGAATATTGACTGTACCATGGACTGCCAAAAGAATGAAGAAATCTGTGTTGGAAGAAGTACAACCAGAATTCTCCTTAGAAGCAAGGATGACGAGACTACATCTCACATACTTTGGACATGTCATCAGGAGGGATCAGTCCCTGGAGAAGGACATCATGCTTGGTAAAGTAGAGGGCAGCGAAAAAGAGGAAGACCCTCAACGAGATGGATTGACACAGTGGCTGCAACAATGGTCTCAAGCAGAACAACAATTGTGAGGATGGCACAGGAACGGGCAGTGTTTCTTTCTGTTGTGCGTAGGGTAACTATGAGTTGGAATCGACTTGATAGCACCTAACAACAACAACATTTATATGCAACACCAAACCAAACCCGTTGCCGTAAAGTTGATTCCAACTCATAGCAACCCTGTAGGACAGAGTAGAACTGCCCTGTAGGGTTTCCACAGAGCGGCAGGTAGATTTGAACTGCTGACCTTTTGGATAGCAGCCGAGCTCTTAACCACTGCACCACCAGGGGTCCATATGCAACACAGAATCTAATTTTTAAATGTACACATAAGCGACATTTGAAAACATAGTATTCCTCACCCTTGGGGAGTCTGAATTTTCAGATTCAGAGTAAATACTGTGACTTGACCCTCTATTCTAGACATTGCACTCCTTCCCTCCTGCTTTATTTTGTGTAGAATCCTTGAGGACAGCCCTCATGACAGTCTTTCAGGTCACCAAGGGAAATGAGAAGTAGTAGCACCTCTCCACCATCCCAGGTAACATTTAGGGTATTCTCCTCATATTAGATGGTACTGGCCTCATTTTCTCCCATCTAGTAGCTCACTTCTCATTCTTTCTATGGTCACTCTGTTGCCTGTCTATAAAGTAACAGTACTTTATTAATTTAATATTTTTCCAGGGGCTTCATTCAGCATAAATTTGAAGGATCCAACTTTGAGTCCAGACCCTCCATGATTAACTACCCCATTTAAATTATATTTTTTTCCTAAATAGATACATGTCTGTGCCTGAACTACAAAATACAAACAGCACGTGCTGAAACTGAACCCTGACATTAAGGATCCTTTTGGTATAATTTGATCTTTTCCTAGCAAAACACTATCACTGATATTGCTGTGACTATAGCAAAACAAAATCCCATCATCTTTAAATTTCACTCCTTGTTGCAAGATAAGAAGATGAGCATGCATTATGATATTAAAAACGGGATTACAGATTTGGGAAAGAGCTTGGACAAGATAAACCTCTAAAATCCATTTCAACTCTAAAGAGTATAGTTTATGAACTAAATCTATCATAAATCAGGGGGGAAAGCAACTTGCTGGCTCCTTTTTTAAACCATGAACTAAGGTAAGAATTTCCAGAGAACAAACAAATATTTTTTGCATTAGCGAGCTCTCTTTATATACAGTCATCTGTGTCTATTCCAAAGGAAAAAGTAATAATCACCACTCATCAGAAAGCAAGGTATTAATAGTAAAATGGGCGCGGAGCCTGACCTGAGAGGGAGCCATTCACATGTTGCGCAGCCCAGGGCCCTCCCTCTGGGACCACATCCTTCTCAATGTTGCTTCCATTAGTGGAAAGGAAATGGCCAACGTTGCTTCAGAAAGAGCCCTGGATTTTCCTGCTGTCGTTACAGCAAAGGGTAGCACCGCCTTGTCTTTTCACTCACTGGAACATTGGCTTTGTAGCGGTCACGGTGTTCGTGTGTTCCTTGCCACACTCTCCTATTCTATATATGTTTGGGCTCAGAAAACTCTGTGTATAGATCTTCATAGCTACAAATGAGTGGTTGTCTTCTCTCCTCTCTCTGGACTTCAGTGCTTCTTCCCCCCCCCCCCCCACCCCACACAAAAATTTACACATACATTGTCATGTGACTCTAATTGCTCTCCCCATACTGTGACAGCACACTCCTCCTTTCCACCCCTGATCCCCCGCGTCCATTCAGCCAGCTCCTAACCCTCTCTGCCTTCCCATCTCACCTCTGGACAGAAGCTGCCCGTTTAGTCTCTTGTATCTACTTGAGCTAAGAGGCACACTCCTCATGAGTATCACTTTAGGTCCCACAGTCCAGTCCAGTCCCTGTCTGAAGAGTGGCCTCGGAAATTGTTTTAGTTCTGGGCTGATAGAGAATCCAGGGGCCATGCTTTCCGGGGTTCCTCCAATCTCAGTCAGACCATTGAGTCTGGTCTTCTTACTAGAATTTGAGTTCTGCACCCCACCTCTCTCCTGCTCCATCAGGGACTCTCTGTTGTGTTCCCTGTCAGGGCAGTCATTGGTGGTAGCCAGGCACCATCTAATTCTTCTGGTCTCAGGCTGATGAAGTCTCTGGTTTATGTGGCCCTTTCTATCTCTTGGGCTAATGCTTTCCTTGTGTCTTTGGTGTTCTTCATTCTTCTTTACTCCAGGTGCCTGGGACCAATTGATGCATCTTAGATGGCCGCTTGCAAGCCTCCAGTACCCCAGATGCCACTCACCAAAGCAGGATGCAGAACGTTTTCTTAATAATCTTTGTTATGCCAATTGACCTGGATGTCCCCTGAAAGCATGGTCCCCAGACCCCTACCCCTGCTAGTCTGTCCCTCAAAGTGTTTGATTGTATTCAGGAAACTTCTTAGCTTTGGTTTAGTCCAGTTGTGCTGACTTCCCCTGTAGTGTGTGCTGTCCTTCCCTTCACCTAAGATAATTCTTACCTACTATCTAGTTAGTGAATAACCCTCACCCTCCCTCCTCACCCTCGTAACCATCAAAGAATGTTTTCTTCTGAGTTTAAACCTTTTCTTGAGTTCTTATAATAGTGATCTTATACAATATTTGTCCTTCTGTGACTGACTAAATTCACTCAGCTTAACGACCTCCAGCTTCCTCCATGTTACAAGATGTTTTACGGCTTCATCGTTGTTCTTTATTGTTGCGTAGTAATTCTGTTGTGTGGATATACCATAATTTGTTTACCCATTCGTCTGTTGATGGGCATGGACTTCAGTGCTTCTAGGTTCAATGTGCTAATGTAGATAAGTCCATGTTAAGTGAAAGTATCAGTTTGAAATTTAAACCACAAAAAGAAAATTACTAGCGTGAAAACTAAATACATGTAAACTAAAATGTATAGCCTATCAACCAAGGCATAATCACTGTCCAATTTGAAGCGTGACTTAGTGGCTGATCAAGATACACACAGACGTGCGCATGTACAGAGCACACGTTTGATGCACAAAACGAAGCTTAGTGTTGGCAAATTTGCAATGAAACTAACTTCATTAAATGAATCATGATTCCTTGTTGATTTCCTTGATGATTGAAACTAGTCAGTGAATGCCATGAACTCATAACTGGAGAATTAGTCAATCTTTTTATCGTACTTAATGGAAAATAATGCTTTTGGAAACTATTAACAGTAAAATACTCAAACTGTATGAATATTATTAATGTGCTCTGTTAAAATGATCCCCTCAAGAAACATTAAAAGTGAAGTAATTGTATCCTAAACTCACATAGCATATCTTTCTCACATATTTACTTTTACTATATAGTTGTAGACTTTTCTAAACTTTACGGATGTTAGGGTAACTTTCCACTAAGCATAACTTTACATTCCATAAAGAAAAGTTTTTCAACATTTTTAAATTTTGTAGCCATGCCAATCAGTCTGCTTCCCAATGTAATAATGTAATTTTGAAACTAAGGGTAACGTCATCACCATCAGGGACTATTAACACATCAAAATGGTGTTTTGACCAAGTGGCCATTGTTGGGCCTTAGGATAAGCAGAAACACCACCTAGCAAGAAAGGAGGACATATATTATGTGGGATATAATATGTGGGGTGGGACACCATCACCTCACAGCAACTCAGTTAAATGAATTCCAAAACTTAGTTTCACGACTTTATTACACGAAATGGAATTCCCAGACTTACAGGCCCACAGATGAAGGTGATAGCTATTATGGGCCTACTAAAAAAAAAAGCAACAACTAAAAAAAAACAACAGTTGCCATGGAGAATTCCTACTGATGGTGTGTCAGCGTAGAACTATGCTCAGTAGGGTCTTCGGTGGTTGATTGTTCAGAAGTAGATCACCAGATCTTTCTTCCGAGGTGCCTCTGGGTAGACTCCAACCACCAAACCTTCCACGAGCAGCAAAGCGTGTTAACCGTTTGCACCACCCAGGGACTTCTAAACACAGGAGTGAATTGAGAGCCCTTTTTCACAGGCTCTAACTTCTCTATTTATCTACTAACTTGAAGTTGTTATTCCTTCTTTATAGAGCTTCCTACACGTTTAGGGGGAAAGTAAGAAATACCAATGGGCAGTTAGGAAAATAAAAGTGAGAAGACAAAATAAGCAGACTATAACACATCAACCTCAGTGAAAGTGAAATTCACTGATTTATTCATTCAACAGATATTTATTGGGGGCCAGGTACTTCCCTAGTCCCACTCAGTCATAATAAGCTGTGAATTCTAAATCATTTATTTTTCAAGGCCTTCCCTATGCCATACCTCTAATTAGCAAATAACAAAATATATGGGTTTTCTTTAGGGCTATGAGTGCATGTATGAAATATTTTGTACAGCCTAGCTAAGTTCACTTGGCCACTCTGGACTATGAAGGTAGGGTTTTCCATACCAACAGAGTGGGGTACTGTGATGGTTAAGGTTGTGGGTCAGCTTGGCTGGGCCATGATTCTCAGTCGTTTGGCAGTTACATAATAATGTAGTCAGCCTGCATAATGTGATCTGGTGTGATCAGCCAATCAGTTATAAGAGAAGTTTCCTCAGGGGTGTGACCTGCATCCAAAACATATATGGACATTCTGACGAAGCTCACTTGCTTGCTCTGGATCATGCATCCAGCTCTATCATCGGACCTCCAGTTCTTGGGACTTGAGCCAGCAGCCTGCCATATTACCTGCCAGTCTTGGGGTTTGTCAGCCTCCACAGCCTGTGAGTCAGCAGCCTACTGTCTGACCTGCCGATCTTGGATTCATTGGTCCCTGCAGCTGTGTGAGTCAGGAGAAGCCTCCAGCCTGGTGTCTGACCCATGGACTTGGGACTTTCCAGCCTCTACAACTGTGTGAGCCATTTCCTTGAGATAAATCTCTCTCTCTGTCTCTCTCTCTCTGTCTCTCTCTTCACAAACATGTTATATATGTGTATATACATATATACATATGTGTATATACATATATATATATATAAATGCTTCACTGGTTTTGCTTCTCTAGAGAACTCAGCCTAAAACAGGTACTATTAGGACAGAGGCCAACTTAAGCTTCAATTAAAAGAAGACTCATTTGATCTCTAAGTGGTTTGTTTTAGCTCTCAGAGTTTTCAAAGAAATATTTTAACTCTCAAACGTTTCAAAGAAGCTGCTTTTATTGAAGTAGTATTCCATGTTAGAAATGTTGACTCTTCCATCAGTGGAAAGAAGTTTAAGGTGGTGGACTTTTACTGAGAGGATAAATATATGCATGAATTACTTATTCCAACAGTAAGTTTGATAGGCTAGGATTCTTCATAGTGAATATCATCTGATTTTTTTATATATATATCCTGACTACTTAAATATCTAAGAAATGAATTTGGATTGTTCTAAGCTAAAAATTCCATTTCTTGCTCCCTAGTCCCAGAAGGTACACATTAGATTCAAACACTCAAACACAAGAACAGCAACCAAAAATGGCACTTATGCCAGTAGAAATATCAGAGGCAAAATATATCTGGAAACAGACATCACTGTCCTTCCCTATCTAACGTTTGGGTCTGGTGGGATATGGCACAGTGATAAGCACGCAGACTTTTACCGCCATGTAAACCAACTCTCTGCACTATTGACAGCTACAAAATCTCAAAGCCCAGAATTATCAAGCAAAAAATTCTCTCATGCAAATACAATGAAAATTAATTTTTACAAAACCTACAAAGAAGCGACTCACAAAAACATATATATAGCTCTGAAGTTAAAAATAAACAAAGGAAACATAAGCCAAGCAATACGTGTGTCTGCCATTCCACTCAGCAAAAATGCACTGCCCTGCATCAATTCCCCGTGGTGGAAGACTCTACTTTTTTATTGATCAGGAGGAACAGAATTGTTCTCTGATCGTATTAGCCCCTGATACTAACACAGATGCTGGACTCCAGGAGCAGACGCACAATTAGATGCAGAAGAGGAGGGGGCCATGCTCCTCCATTCTGTGAACCAAGTGGTTTAAATTTCGTTGTGCCAACGAACGTTCCATCAAAGCATATTTTGGCTAAAAGAATTACACGCCCAAACTTCACATTACACATCCCTCATGCAATCTGACACTCGAGTACAGTTGTTCTTGTTGCTGTTGTTTTAATCCTGAAATTGAAAGGGTGCAAAAGCTATGTATGCATTCCGTCTGCCATGAAATGTAGCATTCAAGTAACATGAAATAGTAGAATAATACGCTCAATCTGTGAATAACTCCTTTCTAATACAATAAGTATTTGAATACTAATGGAGATTTCATATACATGGTAGCAAACATAAACGCACCCAGTCACCCAAACAATTACAACACTACCTAGTCTGGTGTGGGGAGAAATAGGTAGAAAAACAACAAATATATTTCATGACCTGTCGGCTTCTTAAAAAAGTCATAACAACAGATTTGTACATGTGCCTACAAATACTCATGCGGGCTCTGAAATGAGAGCTCATAGCATTATGGCACTCACACGATAATTCAACCTAATTGTGTAGGCAGGCTGTAAAACAGCTCTTGCGCAGATAGTTTCCTGACAAAAAAGAATGTTGTTAAACCTTCTTCTCTGACGTCTAATGTTTCAGGTTTTTAAAAATATCGTGTAAAGACTGAGATTTATTTCCTAAGATGTTTCATTAATGGTTGTGGCGGGCAGCTGGCCTGAGGTTTGACACACAATAAAATCCATGTCAAGAATATTAAAGATAGTGCAAAAGATAACTATGAATTTACATTCAAACAGGCTTTTGACAAAGCCATTGCAACAGGCTCCTAATCAGGTCTTGAGACCTAGCGTGCCCTCTCTTTAAACCCGTGATCTTGAAAAGGAGCTTTAAATTGGAAATTATTACACATTAAAACCTCAACATGGGCCAGATCGAAGTGGATCGATATCTTGCCGAGCACAATAAATCAGCCTTCTGCTCTGCGGTTACTGTTTGCTGAACATATTTAAATTTTCTTGTAACAAATTAATTCCAACATTTTCTCTTGATTGAATTAGAGCAAGTGTTGGAGCTGTCACAAGTATTTCACTGCTTCAGGGAGACAAATTGCTCGTCTGGACATGGGTAACAAGCCAAAGTGTTGAGTCCCTGATAATCTTTCCACTAATTCTCCATTACAGCAAAATGAAGCCATAAATCACCATGACAGCTGATCGATGTAAACATTGTTTCCGCCATGATTGCCAGAGCTCCCTGTGGAGTTACTGTCCGCTTACAATTCGCTGAAATTACTCCCCGTGCAGCCTCCCTGGAAACTAGGGGAGCCTTGGAACCAAAGTCACTCCTGCCTGAAAAGTAACCATCTCATTTCAGACCTCAACCCACTTTCAAAATAGCAAATATTAATCAAAATGCCCTATTTAGCTACAGGCGAGGTAATCTTTTAAAGCTAAGAAGTATTCCTTAGGCAATCACTCTTTCTGCAAAAAAATGAAATTTCAAACTGCTATTTTATAAAATATATTTGTGGAAATGTAACAATGTCAGCCTCAAGTACTGTCATTTTATCTTAACTAACTAGTGGCAACTTGGATGAAATTACTTGACCCTTTATCGAGTTCTACTAATGTGTTCTAAAAAAGAAATTAAACCACCTTGTGGCTTGCCCTATGGCAGCCTTCCATGCACATTTAATTCCAGAAAAGATGCATTAAGTAGTTCTGGTAGAACTAATTCACAGACCCAGCCTCCCCTGTTGGTAATCTGTCTGCATAATGGTCTCCTACTATTCAAGGTTCTTACAAAACATTCCAGTTAGTTACATGACAAAGTAAGACTCCTGGGCTTTTTTCTCCTTTGCTATTTTTCTTATGATGTTGGATATATACAATAATGGTAGCTGGACATATTTTTTATATAAGTTAATATATTTACATGATTATATTCCTCTTTGAATAAGGGCAATAATTCTTCATTTGGGTAGTACTGCAAGTTTTTATTTTAGTATAATAGAATAGGAATTGTCAATAAACATGTATGGCTCTATCAATATTTAGACGACAGTTAAATAATATTTTAAGGGTGCTTGTTTAATGCAACAGGTTATTTGCATGTTGGATGGAATTAAGCAATTATGAAGAAGTGAGTACTAAGAAGATTGCAGAGAACAAACTTTTTAAATTTAGATATAGCCAAGCTAAAAATTAAGCTTTAAATACAGCATTGATACTAACAACAGCATTATGTTTGTATGTGAAGGTACAGAATTTCAAAAAATTGCATGCACGTACAAATTCATCCTTTAAAAGTCTTCTACCAAAAATTAACAAGTTGTTTTCTTTTATAAATCTAGGAGCAGTTCATTTGAAGCACACATTTGTCATTAATGTATATTCAAAAAGGCTCCTAGGATAATACTGTATTACCTTATTTGTTATTGAAAAGAATGTAAATAGCAAAACTTTAAGTATCTTGGTCTATTGTAATTTGTCCTCTCTATCAAAAAGCATACTGCCCTATGATGTTTTCTTTTAAACATAGTGAAAAATAATTATAATTTAGTTTAAAATAATTAAAATCAAAATGTCTATTAAAATATAGTCTCTGAAAAAAGTCAATAAGCAGTTTTCCTCTAACTGGCCAAATCCTAAATCCATTGAGAGAAATAAATTAATGGCATTTAATTCCATTGCATAATATCATGCCTAGCTTCCTTGTCCGTTGAAATGAGATACAGTTGGGTCTGTGCCTGTGTTTGTGTGAATATAAAACTGTATGTACATACACAAATAAAATTCATTAGCAAATCCTTAATTTAGCACATGGTCCACACACGCCCAAAGGTACAGAAACATTATTCTATTGGGCAAATAAATATCACACTGTCTCCAGAACTGCAGCTTATAGAATGCTAAGGGCTCTCCTAGTAACTTCTCAGAAGTATTTCCCTCAAACCGGACTTTGCTGGAGGGTAGGGAGGCACTTTCCTAATTCTTTTTCTTAGTTCCACAGTTTTAGGGAAAACACAGATTCACAACACTTGTCCCTGAGTTCATCACACCATTAGATGTGAAATGTAAGAGGGGTAATATACATTCATCAGTGTCCATCTCAAAACGTTGTCCAACCAAAATCTCAAGTTCAGATCAATGAGTAGTAAGCAGAGAGGAGAAGAAGATGTTCAGTGACCACAGAAAGGGAAAGGAATGAGAAATCAGCACGTGTTGACAGATCAGATTTTTTCAGCATTGTTAGAATTCCTCTATAAGTTACTAACTCTATTGAGTAAGCATTTACTCAAATCACTAACTCTATTGAGTAAGACACAGACGTCCGTGGCCATTATTTAAAAAAAAAAAAAAAGCCTAGATTTTGTTTGCTTGTTTGTTTATAAGGGAAATTTTCAATTTGAACACTATAAGCATAAAACAATTGAGTCTTTGTATATTCCAGTAAATTAATTTTGCATCTTAATTCAATCTATTTCTAGACTGAAGAAAGAGATGAATCTTTGTGTATGTTTCAAAGGAAACATTTGTTTTAAACTTATTGATGCTGAACTCATAATATTTGCACTTGATATTCAATGCACAGATCTGATTAATAGGGCATAAACAGTTAAGAAAACCCTCCCAAATAACTCCATGGATTATTTTAACACCTAGTTAATGGTTTAGAATAACTGATGTGTAGCTGAAGTTTATGTAATTTAAAATTAAAACAAAAACTCCGCTCCAAAATGTCCTAGAGTTGTTCAATTATGTTAAAATTGAAACAAATATAAAACCTTCAATAAATATATTTTCTTCCAAGAGATGACACACTGTGACTTTTTTGTTATTGTTGGGGTTGGTGTTTTTGCCTCTAAGGAGGTCAGCAATATGGAAACATAAAGGCCAATTTAATTTGTGCATCTGCGGCTGCCAAGTATTTTAATTCAGACAGCTGTGACTGAAGAGTTAATATTTTACTTGTCCAAATCCAAAAGAAGGCCAGTGAATCACTCTGATTCTCATTAAGAGGCTTTCCCCCAGTAGAACCCTAATTCAAAATAATGAAAGTAGAGACTGAGTGCGATTCTAATACCAGTTGAGACCTATCTTTTAATATTTCTCCAGTGATGGATTAGGGATCGGGGAAATTCATCTCAGATCATAGAGCCTAATTTAATAAGGGATCATTCCAAGAGTATTGCATTTTATAATAATGTCATTTAATGTGTCCTCTTCCATTTTTACTGTCCCGTATGTATGCTTACATGATGGTGCCATAGGGATAAACTTTTAAAGAACCAGGATCATTTTTAGTTTTCATTTTCCTTAAGTAGGGGGCCCATCAAAGAAAACATCCATTAGTACTTTATTATCACGAAATAAGGGAGTGGAGAAATGCCTGATTTTCAGGAAAACTTAATAGAACTGTGAGGAAACGTTCAACTTTTTACCGAGTCTCGAGCATCGCAGGGGTGAAAATGGTTAAGAGAGGGTTTTAAATCAATCAAATTCCATCATCTAATATATTATTATAATACAAAAACCCGGTGACCCAGGAGTTTACAATGCACAAAAACAGCATTCTAAAAAATCTAATCTTGCTTTCTCCTACTGCTCTTCATTTTTGACTGATTTACAGTGCGCATGAAGCTTTAATAACTGCTTAGTAAAGACTAATTACTCATGCTGCCTAACTTTGGGGAAATAATATGAAGGGCTATTTTTCCATAAATTGCATTCATTTACTCAATGAGGAAAACCAGTTGTCAGGAACAACATGATATGAAGTGCTTAACTTTATTATTTTATATTAGCATCTAACTGTAGTTAATCAACTTGGCTATTTTTTTCTTGGCTTTACGTTGAAAGTGCAACACCGGCGATCACCAGGGTGCTAGCCGAGCAAGTTCAGGTCAGAGCATCATAACCATATAAATGTCAATACATTATTATTGGCTGTAACTCCTGCCACGGAGACGTGAGTGCTGCTTAATCACAATTCTGTTCCATAAAAGCCGTTAGGACAGCTGGTGTTGTAACAAGAAAGTTTCCTTTCAAATATATGCTCTTGATTGAGTCTTTACCTTTGGATATTGTCTTGAATAGTTTCCTTTTCCATTCCAACAGCATTAGATTAAACACACACACTCTATGGGTCTAAATTATGCCCTAGAAGAATTACTTTATTGTAAATGTTAATCCACTCACAGCCGATTTTCAAAAATAGAAGTAATCTGAATAGAAATGAAATAAACTTCAATTTTTTAAATATTTTTCTCTTGGGAATCTTTTTCTATATGTTTTTGCAGTGTAGTTATCCTTAAAGCATTGCAAATGCTTCAGCTCTTTTCTTGAATCCTAAAATAAATCTTGTTTTCTTATATAGCCTTTGTTTTTTTATTCCTGCTTTGCCTAAAATACAACTTCTTTGCTATTCCCCCCCCACCCCGCCACTTATCTCCAGGACTTTAATCTCTGTTTTTCTTCTTGACTGTGTTACCTTGTCTATTGTTTCCTAAAATAAAATTCCCTGGTACCTGCTACTTTTTAAACTCTTTTTTTTTTCCTTTACCATATTTTTCTTTTAACTGTTTTTATTTATATTCATACAGTTTATGATCTGTTATACATTTCATGTTATCTTTTCATCTTTTACTCTTTTTAAAAAAAGAAATCAAGAGTTCACCCACTGGTAGGAATAATGTGACATGTATACCCGTTTGGTACCTGGAATCTCTTTAACGATGCATTCAGTTTGCAACGAGAAAAGCATGATATTCTAAACTGTATTGGTAAGTCAGAAAAAGACCACTGAGTGTTGTCACCTAAAATAGTTAGAAGTAATTATTTGAGTCACACGTAAGGGTGAGGGTGAGGGGTAAAAACAAACAAGTGAAACCTAAAATAGATGTTTAAAACTAAGTAGATGTCGTTTTTGAAGATCTGTGGGAAAGAATCACAGACGATTCTGACATCCTTTCTCCAGTAGTGCCACTTCCTTTTCAAAAAGCAAATGTAATAGAAAAAGTGTTTAAACTTCTAATGTTTAACCTTTTTTAATGTGAACTGTGGTCACATAAGCACTTCACATAGCACACTGATAATTATGTGAAAATATTAATGCTATCATGCTCTTCAGTCTTTACTGTGAACAGATTAACATACAAATTCACTTGGAAGCTAGAAAATCTTTCCACGTGACCACTAAAAAAATACTTTAACACACCACAGTTAGAGCTCTAGAAGATTTATGCATTTTTTCTTTGCATCCAGAATATATATGCTAAATAATAAAGGCCACATAATTAAGATAATTTTGAGGTGAACCTGCTTTCATGGGAAGAACGGACAAGATTTTCAAATGAAATGGAACTGATGTTTCTGTACAAACTTTCACAACTTTCACATGGCACATGGCTCAAGGTCACATGAGGATTCAGAAGCCGGTCTCAGTAGGATAGACATATCCCACGGTGTGAAATACAGACGTCTGAAGTAGACATTCAACACAGAGCCAGACTGCATTTAAGGATTTCGCTCTGCACACTGACCAAAAGTACCATTTTCCTTCTATTTGATACTTAAAAGAAAGCCACAACACATAACTATGACCATTTTAATAGTTGTCTTATCAATTCAATTAAATTGACCAAAAAAATGAAAAGCTTTGGTGTTCTGTTTTCACTTAATTTACCAGTGTTTTTGTGGTGACTGAATAAATCATAATGTAAATGCCGAATTTTCTTTTATAGTGCTTTCGACACCGAGATCTGAAAAGTTTTCCTCACGAGGGACGCTGAGTTTCTGGTGACGGTGGTAAGAATAACCTGGGAGAGGACAGTGGTGATGGCTGTAGAACATGCTGAATGTGACCCAGGTCGCTGAATTATACACGTAAACACCATGGAACTGGAAAAGCTCTTGTTACGTATACTTATACCACAATAAAAAAAAATGTCTTCTAAGTCTTCCTTCTGAGAAAGAAAGGTCAAATGACTATGACAGTGAAATCCACCAGAGAAAGATCTGACGATCAGAGTAGCTGAGGTTACTGTCCCTGGAGATGAAAATCACCACGCAAAAATATTTTCAGAGGAGAAATTAGTTGACTTCCTCTAATGCAAAACTACTTCCAGAAAGCTAATTAATGGGATTTTTGATGCAAACGGTTAAGTGCTGGGCTACTAACTGGGCTTGAACCCACCCAGAGGCACTTTAGAAGACAGGTCTGGGGATCTGCTTTCAAAAGGTCACAGCCCTGAAAACCCTATGAAGCAGTTCTACTCTGCACACCTGGGGTCGCCATGAGTCGGAATCGACTTGACAGCAACTAACAACAACATCACAAGTAAGACATCCATTAAACCAGCCTCCTGGTTAAGCACATAGTCACAGTGTCTATGCACGCATATCTTTCCCTCTGTTCCTTGGTGAAATAACTTTCCAATGCTAAGCTCCTTGGAAATTGTTACATTTCAAAAGAATATGATATAGGCTACTGATTTACGGTGTCTTAGTTTAGCTCAGCTAAAAGAAAAGATTAAACTACCATTACACACTCTTACACACTATTTGTACAGCACTCTCACATCTATTAACTTCTTTGAACCTTGCAACAACCCAGTGAGGTAGATACTATGACCCTCATTTGTAAATGTAGCTTAATCGGTTTATCAAAGATCACACATTTAGTAAGTGGCAGAATTGAGACATGACATAAAACTGAAGTAAAAACTGGAGACATGTGAATTGTTGGCAAAAATAGTCTCTGTCTATTACAAAACCAAAAAAAAAAATAATAATAACTCATTGCCTTTGAGTCGATTCTGACTCATAGAGACCCTGTAGGACAGAGGGGAACTGCCCCCACAGGACTTCCAAGGAGTGGCTGGTGGATTCAAACTGCTAACCTTTTGGTTAGCAGCCTGAGCACTTACCCACTGTGCCACCAGGGCTCTGTCTATTACAGAGTTACCTTTAAAATAGATTTCCACTGGGCCTATACAAGAATATTACCTAACGTATTAGATTTCTTAAATTTCTTAAAATGTCTTTTTCATATCCAACATTTCACTGCTCCACGAGTATCCTTTTTCTATCTTGCTTTCCCACCATGGATTGTGACTTTGAAATATATTCTATTTAGGACGTTTATAGGCACATGTCATTTACCCTTATCTCTTTTTGGTTAGGTTATATGTAATCAGTTCTTTTCATCAAGTTTTTGTGTTCTTTATGTATAATGGACTTTGTTTTTCTATAAATCTGCCCACATACCCTAAGCCAATTCTCTAACTTCCAAATAATCACAGGATAAAAAAAAATTGACATTCCTACCCAATAATTCTGGACTACATTTTTATCAAATCCATTATCTGATATCAAGTATAGATACTGTTCCCAAATAGTCCAAATAACTTCTTAATTTTGTAGCGTGCAAAACATCTGTTTGCATTTTGGTCTTATGATCTCCCCCCGACCCAGAAGTAGTATTTTCTAGCCTACTTCTTATTAGTTATACGTGGGGAGAAAATTCAATTTTAGTTTGTTGGATAAATTTTCCCCACAAATCAGATTCTTATTAGACTATACAAATCAATCTCTCAGAATTATATACAAAATTATTGCAAATTATTTCATTGCTTTTGTGCCTTCATTTTAAATGTCCTTTTTCTCATTTTCCTAGTATTTTTAAGTATTTCCAAGTCTATTACTGTTGATCCATTTCGATGGCGGTGGGAACTTGGGGGACTTAAAAGGAAAACATTTTCTAATCCTTTCTAGATTTCCCTCTAGTCTCTGCTGTGATCACCGGGCAGCAGAGTCTTCTTATTTCTTCCACACATCTTTCATTTTAGATCCAAAATTCACTTTGCCAGAAGGCAAAGTAGGCAGCAGTCTATTTTTAGAGGCGCAGAGATAGTGACCCTTACTTTTAAAAATATATCATTGATGCTCAAATTTAAACAGGGAAGAAACCCTTTAATTTTCCAATTAGGGATAATATAAATAACAAATGTAAATATCCCAAGGAAATGTCATACATGGAATTCTACTCCCACCAAGATGTTCCCTGGGAGAGTAGAGAAGGGGAGACAGAGAGTGCCAGAGACCTAGTGGGGAGGGCCAAATGAAAAGGCAAGGGGTGGAGATCTGAGGACGCAGAACTGAAGGGCAACTGGCTGCTTCTGGTAAGAGCCACCAGTGTTTGTTACTGCCTTCCGCTGGGATTGTCTCGGCTCTTCATAGACTGGAGCAAACGCTAATCTGCGTGTTGCAACAACCTGGCTTTGTATATCTGCAGTGAAATTTTCAGTCAACTTGTTAAGAATAATTTGTAAGATCCAAATCATAATGGTATCAAAGTGTGCTCCATTCCTATTCCTTTTGTGTCCTAATGAAATGTTTTGTTTCCATAGTGGGCTTCCTTTTGATCACCTAACACCAGACAGGCTAACCAGCAATTTCCTTAGCAATTATGATTCGCATATTATTAAGAATAAATACCATGCTCCTGCAATAAATAAGCAATCAAGAAGATAAAAATTGGAGACGAGAGGTTGTTATCAGTCTGTCAAACCCTCAACTGATTATAAATTCTGCTGTAACCAGCATTGCAGATTAAAGAGCAAGAACGGTCATAAGCTGCTTTCTGAGTGTATCATGCCTGTATGTCAGAAGGAATCCTGGAACTAAACGCATCCTTCTCCACCAGGGCACCTAAATATAATAGAAAACTTAACCATGCCATTTACTTCTAATTTTTTTTCCCTCTTGAGAATGTCATCTTTGTTTATGGATTCTTGCAGTTATACAAAACCCTCGAATTTTAAATATGAAGCTTAAATCCTTAAATTATAGTCTCAATTTAACAATGCTGTGATTATAGCTGAGGTCATATTCTATCTTCTGTCACTCAAAATTTTCAAAAACCTCACATCTTTTTAGCTTCCATTGTGTCCAATTTATAAGATGAAAAATGTTAAATTAAGAATAAGAACAGCACACGTTGTTTTCATTATTACTCCAAAGATTTGGCTGATTTGATCAACTGCTTGTAGGAAGCATCCGTAGAGTTAAAATTATTCTAGGTGAGGCCACTAAACGAAAAAAAAAGTTGAGACTGAGTCAAGAATAACTCAAGGCATTATTATAACCTGATCTTTATAAGGACAAGAAAAGGATTGCCTGAGAATAAAAGGATTGTAAACTGATACTTGTAATGAACCCACGTTCAACTTTCCAAACAGTTCATTTCTCAACAGTTAACTGTATAACCATATGTAACAAAATTACATCTATAGAAACAATAAGTGAAAAATAACTCTTACATAACCACAGTGCGACTCTGGCATTAACCCACCTCACTAGGGCACAGGTGGGATCCGATCCAGGGACGGGCTACCAAACACAGTCTGCCCCGCTCCTGCCAGCTCTTCTTCTGTTGTCTCGTTCCGTCTCATCGGTACAAGTTAATGTCACATCATTGCTTCCTGACTCAAGGCCTCAGCACTAATTTTGGGGAATTTTCACTCCCCCTTTAGGATCTCCCAAACTTCAGGCTGCATTCATTCATCCAACAAACAATTGCTGAGAATTCCCGATATTCCAGGCACAGTGCCTGGCACCGAGGACCCAGCAGTGAGCAAGCCAGACAAGGCCGCTGCTCTCAGGGAGCGTACAGTTCCACTAGGAAGACATATTAACCAAGAAATACAAATACAATGCATGCTGAACAGAAGTCCAGAGTACAGTCTTTGGGGTCAAGAATATCTAAGAAAAAAGACACATAAGACAGGGCTTGAAAGAGTAGGGTGAAGAGTGGGAAGGAGCCATCCAGGCAGGGGAAATTGCTTGTGCCAATGTCCTGAGACAGGCACTGAGAGAAAATCAGCATGGCTGAGCGTAGTGAGGAAGGTGGTGAATTGTACATAATGAGGCTGGAGGTAGGCAGTGTTAACAGTGTTATTTCCAGCTAATGGAGACAAAGTGAAGGATTTTGAGTTTGACTCTAGAGCAAAGGGAAGTCACTGAGGGTTTAAAGAGGTCCATTGTGAAAAGATCATTCTGCGAGTGGAAAATGTGGAAGGAGAGAGCAGAGATGGGAGCAGAGCAGATGAGAGAGGTCTAGCAATAGTCTTGGAGATCGTTAATAATGGCTTACAGTAGGGTGATGTAATAATATTAAAGAGAACTAGATATATTCAACATATATTTAATCACCAGGAGACCAGTTGCCATCCAGTCAACTCCGATTCATGGCAGCCGCATGTGTGTCAGAGTAGAACTGTGCTCCACAGGGTTTTCAGTGGCTGATTTTTCAGAAGTAGATCACCAGGCCTTTCTTCCAAGAGCTTCTGGGTGGACTCGAACCCACAACCTTTCAGCTTGGCAGCCAAGCTCGTTAACCATTTGCACCACCCAGGGACTCCCAAGATATATTTAGAAGAACCGATGAGACTTAGTGGCTGAATACATATAAAGTGTAAAAGACTCCAGGGGGACGGACACTTGAGGAGAGATGGGAGTGCCAGGTGATCAAAGAGTAAAGGCCTGAAATTCCCACCAGGTTGCAGACAGGAGAGAGTCCCAGGTTGGTGTCAAGGTTACCATCTTGCCTCCCCCCTACATATATACCCTTCTTTTTCCATCAGATTTACCTGTTCGCCTTTCCACTGTCACCACCTCTTGCTCCTGACCAACAGTTCAGTACTCCTGACGGGCCGAAGTGAAGTTTGTACATCCGTGAGAGGGAGAGAGGGAGACGGGTAATAAACCAATAACCAAATGCGTGTCAGACAAGTGCTAAACAGAAAACGCAGGGGGATGAAGGAATGAAAGATGATGAAATGATTTTTGGCCTAAACAACTGGAAGAATTGGGGAAGAATATGGGAGGGTCGGGCTTGAGGGAAAATTCCAGAGTTTGGCTTTGCATTTCCACAGGGAACTGGTTATATAAATCATGTTTCATCCCTAATATAGGACTCTACGCAGCTGTTTCCACCACCCGTCTGTCAGTTTGTCACATTGTGGTGGCAATAACTGTGAGGATAGTGTAGGACCAGGCGACATTTTGTTCTGTTATACATAGAGTCTTTGTGACTTGGAGCCAACTCGGTGGCACCTAACAATGACAACTTACAGCCGTTAGAAAGAATGAGATGGTTCAGGCTTACTGGATGCCGAGACCATGGAGCAACCCCGAAGCCACTGCCCCGAGTTTAAGCCTTCAACCAAAACTGTCCCCTGAAGTCATCTTTAAACTAAACAACAGTTTAGCTCGACTAGAAAAGAACGTATGCCTTGAGTATTGTGCTCTTTTAAAAGATTATATATATGAGACCCTTTGGTCTAGAAATTCCCCTTCTAGGAATTTATTTTAAAGAAATAATTAACAATCTGTGCAAATAAAATTAAAAACTTTTGTCCATCAAAAGACTACCAACGAGTAAGGACAGTGTTGACATGTAGTGGGGTTCTTAACCATTGTCATAGGGCAAAATGTGTACTAACCATTTAATGAGAAACTATTTTGTTCTGTAAACCTTCATCTAAAGTGAGAGTAGCAGCACAACTGGAAGAACGTAATCAATGTCACTGAATTCTGCATGTAGAAATTTTTGAAATGGTGAATCTTTGGCTATGTATATTTTCACTTAAAAAAAAAAAAAAAGGGTCCTCCAAGTCTGAGAGGGGAGCGTATTGACATGTCATGGGGTTGTTAACGAATGTCATAAAACAATATGTGTACTGACTGTTCAATGAGAAAATATTTGTTCTGTAAACCTTCACCTAAAGTACAATAAAAAAAAATAGAAAAAAAAAAAAAAAAAAAGACTTTACCAAAAGAATAAAAAGACAAGCTACTGACTGGGAGACTATCTTCAGAAACTATATATCTGATAAGAATCTAATAACCGAAATATATACAAAATTTCAACAATTTAACAACAAAAAGACAAATAATCCAGTCATAAAATGGGCAAGGAACTTGAATACACGTTTCACCAAAGAGGGAATTCAAATGGCTGCCAAGCACATGAAAAGCTGCTCAGCGTCATTAGCCATTAGAGAGATATAAATCAAAACTACAGTGAGATACCATTTCACTCCCACTAGGATGGCTAAGATTTAAAAAAAAAAAAAAAAGACATTAACAAATGTTGGCGAGGATGTGGGGAAATTGGAACCCTTATCCATTGCTTGTGGGAAGGCAAAATGGTACAGCCATTGTGGAAAACAGTGTGGTGGTTCCTCAAAAAACTAGAAATACAGCTGTCATACCAAAAACCAAACTCATTGCTGTCAAGTCGATTCTGACTCTTAGCGACCCTGTAGGATAGAGTAGAACTGCCCCATAGGGTTTCCAAGGAACGGCTGGTGAATTTGAACTGCTGACCTTTTAGTTGGCAGCTGAGCTCCTAACCACTGTGCCACCAGGGCTCCGCAACTATCATATGGTCCAGCAATTCCACTCCTAGTTATATACCCCCAAAGACTCAAAAGCAGAAACTCAAACAGATACTCGTACATCAATGTTCATTGCAGCACTATTCACAACAGCCAAAAGGTGGAAACAACCTAAATACTTATCAATGGATGGATGGATAAACAAAATGTGGTACATACATCCAGTGGCATACTCCTCCGCCAGTAAGAGAAATGAAGTTTTGATACATGCTACAATATGGATGACCCTTGAAGGCATTATGCTGAGTAAAATATGTCAGTCACACAAAGACAAATATTGTATGACCTCACTTATATAAAGACAAGAACAGGCAAATGTATAGATACCAAAGTTTATTAGTGGTTACCAGGGGCAGGAGGGGGTGGTTATTGCTTATGGAGTACTGAGTTTTGGTTTACGGTGATGGAAAAATCTCATTGATTAAGGGTAGGGTTGCACAGCCAATTATTGTAATTGCTGTCAATAAATTGTACACTTGTAAAAAGTTGAATTGGCAAAAGTTGTGTGATAGACAATTAGATGGTGCCCGGCCACCACTATTGACGGCTCTGACGGGGATCACAACAGAGGGTCCCAGACAGAGCTGGAGAAAAATGCAGAACAAAATTCTAACTCACAAAAAAAGACCAGACTTACTGGTCTGACAGGGACCGGAGAAATCCTGAGAGTATGGCCCCCGGAGTCTCTTTTACTGAAGTCATTCCTGAGGTTCACCATTCAGCAAAAGATAGACAGACCCATAAAACAAAATGAGACTAAATGGGAACACCAGTCCTGGGGCAAGGACGAGAAGGCAGAAGGGGACAGGAAAGCTAGTAATGGAGAACCCAAGGTCAAGAAGAGGAGAGTGTTGACATGTCTTGGGGGTGGCAACCAATGTCACAAAATAGTATGTGTACTAATTGTTTAATGAGAAACTAATTTTCTCTGTAAACCATCATCTAAAATACAATTTAAAAAAAAAGTTGTGTGATAGAAATATTTACAGAAGAGAGAGAGAGTAGTTGCTGAGGTTGCTTATGTACAACCAAATACCTGATGGGACTTGGTTCCTTGGCTTGGTGATTTAGGGTCATGGTTTCATGGGACATCCCAGTTAATTGGTGCTTCTGTTCTACCTCTTAGTTTGTTGTGTAGTGCTTGGGGGTCTTAAAAGCTTGCAAGCAGCTATTCAAGGTACAGTAATTGGTCTCTAGTCACCTGGAGCAACAGAGGAAGGAGATTCAGGAATAGGAGGAGGAAATGGAATGTGTCGCTAATTGCCTCCATGAACAACTGCCTACTTTGCCATGAGACCAGAAGAACTGGATGATGCCCAGCTACCATTATGACCATTTTGATCAAAGATTCTGTAGAAGAATCCTGATCAGAAGGGGGAAATGTAGAACATAACTTCAAATTCTCATGGAATCCAGATTTTCTGGAGCTATGGAGGCTGGATGAAGCCCTGAAACTATTGCCCTGAAGTCTTCTTAAAATTAAAAAATAGTTTAGATTAACGAGTAAAGAATGTCTGCCTTGAGCTTTGTGCTTTTTAAAAATCTATCCATATGGGGTCAAATTGACAACAGCAACTCAAAAGATTAGATAGCATCTTAGGCTGGGTTCTCTAGAGAAGCAAAACCAGTAAAGCGTATAAACATATATACAGAGAGATTTATATCAAGGAAAAGGCTCACACGATTATAGAGGCTGGAACATCCCAAGTCCATTGATCAGGATAGAGGCTTCTCTTGATTCATGTAGCTGCAGGGACTGGCGAACCCAAGATCTATCTGCAGGTCACAGAGTAGGGTTCCGGCTCACAGGCTGTGAAGATCGATGAATCCCAAGATTGGCAGGCAAGACCACAAGGCTTCTCCTGATTCACGTAGCTCCAGGGGCTGGTGAACCCAAGATCAGCAGGTTGGAGAGCAGGGCTCCCACTCAGGCTGTGAAGATTGACGAATCCCAAGATATACAGATTAGCTGATAGCTCAAGTTCCAAGAACCAGAGGTCAGATGAACAGGAGACAGCTGCAGGATCCAGAGTGAGCTAACAGCCAGAACGCCTGCTTATGTTCGGATGCAAGCCACGCCCCCAAGGAAACTCCCTTTCAGCTGATTGGCTACTCACAGCAGTTTCCATCATGGGAGTGATCACATATAAACACTGAGAATCATGGCCCAGCCAAGTTGACACACAGTCTTAACCATTACAGATAGGAAAACTAGGGGGCAGTGAGTTTATGGTAATGAGGGAGAAACAACTTGGAAAAGGTGGGTGAGAATTGTTGCACAACTTGAAAAATGTAATCAATGTCACTGAAATGTTTATGTAGACATTATTAAATTGGTTGTATGTTTTGCTGTGTATATTCTCAACAATCATAACAAAAATAAAAAATATTTTAATAATTTAAAAAAAAAAACCCTATGGGGCAGTTCTACTCTTTCACGTGAGGTTTCTATGAGTTGGAATTGGCTGGACTGGCACCCAACAACAACAGCAGCATAGGACTAGGCACCTAGAACCTAGTAGGTGTTCAATAAATGTAGATTGATTAACAGACAAGAAGAAATCATTCATGGGAATCCAGTAAATCAATGCTGTAAATCGAGAATAATTACAAGAACTCACTCCTACTAAACAGTAACTATGTTCCATGTACTGTCCTGGATATTTTATATACATCACTTCATCTAATCCTCATAGCAACCCAGTTCAGATAGATTTATTATTATTATTATATTATTATTATTCATACAGATGAGAAAGCTGAAGCCCAGTGATAATGACTTGTCCATGGCCAGAGCTGGTAATCCAAAAAGCTGGATATAAACCAAATCTACCCAACTCCAAACACCGTGTTCTTTTTCCTCTAGCCAGGCACCTCTACGAAAAAATTCTTTGATAATCCTATATGGGGGGAAAAAACTCTAATATATTTAGTTTGCATATTTGAATTTTATATAGCTCGTTTACTTAGGAAGGATATAGATATAGCAATATTTTTCTAGATTTTTAACAGACATTGAATTTTAGTTTACACAAGGATAGTGTAGACCTAGTCTATGCTTTAAGAGTTTTTTGTTTCGGTTTTGTGTGTGTGTGTGTGTGTGTGTGTGTGTGTGTGTGTGTGTGTGTGCTGTCACTATTAAAAGTTTATACTGGAGATGATCCTAAACTGTGGTTGTTAGTTGCCGTCAAGTTGATTCTGACTCATGGTGACTCCATGTGTGCAAAGTAAAACTGTTCCATAAGGTTTTCAAGGCTGTGACCTTTCAGAAGCAGATTGCCATACCTTACTTCCGAGGCACCTCTGGGTGGGTTTGAACTACCAACCTTCTGGTTAGTAGTCCAATGCTTCACCACTTGCACCACCTAGGGACTCTGGTCCTAAACTACCAACCAGTTGCTGTTGAGTTGATTCCAACTCATGGCGACCGCGCTCCATAACAGTTTCAAGGCTATGAGTTTTCAGAAGGAGATCACCAGGCCTTTCTTTCAAGGCACATCTGGGTGGGTTTGAACCACCAACCTTTTGGTTAGTAGTCAAGCATTTAACCATTTGTACCACCCAGGACTAAGAGTTTACAAATACCCCCACCTGCATTTTAACTAAAACAACTCAAATTACAAGAATACCCAAACCTCAGGAGTTTGCCTCCTGTGGTAAAGAAGAGAATGAGGCTCTCTGGAAAGTGCTGAATTTCCAACCAGCCTGCTCTCATATGCTCCACAACTATGCAAGACTCTTTTTGCCTTTCCAGTCTCTGTCCCAGGACCCTCTTCCTCTCTCTGGCAGCTCACCTCACCTCCTACTTCCAGCAGGCAGAAGGTACCTCAATATCTTTTCATGACAGCCACCTGTCCACTTGTATCTGTATCCACCTACCTCCTCTTACCTGTCTCTTACTATTAGGCGAGCATCCTACCTGCCTCCCCACCCACTCACCCCCACCCCTGTGCTCCAGGTCTCACCCCACCTTCCCCCCTCCCCAGCCTCTTCAAGAATCTTAACAAGAAGAGCTCCTGGCTAACCCGCTCTTTCCTGTCTCTTACTATTAGACAAGCATGCTACCCTCCACCCATCCACCCTCATTCTCCAGGTCTCACCCCACCTTCCCCGCTCCCCAGCCTCTCCAGGAATCTTAACAAGAACAGATCCTGGCTAGCCCACTGTTTCCTGTATCTGCAACCTTTCTTTCTCTACTATTTCCTTCCGGTCACTATCTTAAAATTAAAACTCAAAAACTTTCTAGGACCCACCTACCCCCCGGTTTCTGCTTTGCCTTCTTCCTTCACTTCACAGCCAAACTTCCCAAAAGAATGAAGTTCAATTCTATGTTCTGGCCTCCCATTTCCCTGAAACCCATTCCTGGCTGGATTTTTGCCTCTGCGTCTCCCCGGGAGGCCTCCTCTCAACGTGCCCTCTGAGCAGCACTGGCACAGATGGTTACTGTCTCCTTAGAACACACTCTTCCTTGGTTCTCTAGAAACTGTACTTCCCCGAGTTCCTGCCTGCACCGTGGGCCTCCCTCTACGGTTCTGGTTTAAGTGCACCTCCTGCTTTTCTCCGCCATGAAGTGCTGGAGCTCCTCAGGCCTCCCCACTCTCTTCTATGTGTGCTGTGTACTCTTCTCCATGACAGTGCTGTCCACTCCGCGGCTTTGGTTTCTTCTGTATTTATCACCAAACCCTAGACTTCTTTTGTCAAGATCAGACCTCTCTTCTGAGGTCCAGACCCCATGTGTCATTTCTGCATGGACCCCAGCTGGCACTTCAAACTCAACAGATCCAGAACTGAATGAATCATTTCCCCACTGATCTCTTACATATTCCCTATCTCTGTAAACAGCAACACTATCCAAACAGCCAATCTAGCCCCATCACCAAAGCTCTCCACTGACTTTTCCATTTCCCTCACTCCCTGTATTAATAGGTTACCAAACCTTAACGATTCTGATGCCTATAATCTCTAGCATTCACTCATGCGCTCCTTCCGCCCGCCATCCCTTCTTCTCCCATCCAGACTCTGCAGTACAGTAGCCTCTCCATCCATTCTTAAGCTCCTTGTATCCACCTAACACGATAGACAAAGTGCTTTTTCAAAAATCTGATTTATCTAATTAGGCTCTTTCCCCCTTTCACTACCCTAACAGATGGACGTTCTCAGTGAGTCCCCTACCATCCTTTGGATAACGCCCACCCTCTTGACCGTGCCTCACGGTCCTACTGATCCAGGATACCTGTCTTGCTTCATCAGCCTACCCCCACCCAGGCTCTCTGGGCTCCAGGCATCCTGACCCTCTTCCTGGACAGTGCATTGCACTTCCCCACCCAGCGCCGTCACGTTGATTCTCTGTTTTCCTGGAATCCTCCCCACCCACAGTCTCACTCCCACCCTTCACGGATCTAACTCCTGAATATCCTTTCTGTTTCAACTAGAAGATCACGTCCTCCAGGAAGCCTTCTCTAACCCCCTAAAAAACAGTTGCCGTGGAGTTGATTCCGACTCATGGCTGATTTTTTGGAAGGAGATCACCAGACCTTTCTTCCGAGGCACCCGAGTGGACCCTAACCTCCAACCTGTCGGTTAGCAACTGAATGCATTAACCGTTTGCACCACCCAGGAACTACTCTAACCTCCTCAACATAGCTAAATCTATCTATTCTGTATCACTGTACACCCACAGAACTCTACAAATATCTACATTCACTGAACTTGTAATTACTTGTTGCCTGTATATCTTCCCTGCTAGTCTGTAAGCTCTATGAAGGCAGTGAGTATCTAGCTTTTTTCCAAGCATATATGTGTGACTAACTTTGTTAGCATAAATGGGATCATACTGTACACTGTACCTTGCTTTTTGCACTTAATTTTTTTAGAGATTGTTCTATATAAGCATACTTATTAACCACTACCCTATCAATAAAGTGTTAAGTTGTTTCAGTCTTTTGCTATTGCAAGACAGTACAGCACTGAATGATCTTGCATATATATCTCTCAACAAAATGAGAAGGGCACGTGCCTTTTAAATTTTGATACATACTATTAAATTGCCAAATAGCCACCAGCTTATTTTATTTTCTTTTTACATTGTCAAGATAATTCACACATACATAGTGTTTTGCAACATATTTCTCACAGTTGTTTAATAACCATAATTTTTTTCTTTTAATGAATTTAATGTTCACCGTGGAGCCCTGGTGGCACAGTAGTTAAGAGCTCAGCTGCTAACCAAAAGTTGGCCGTTCAAATCCACCAGCTGCTCACTGGAAACCCTATGGGTCAATTTACTCTGTCCTTTAGGGTCGCTATGGGCCAGAATCGACTCAATAACAATGGGTTTTGGTTTTATAAGTCATTTTATGACCTGACTTCCCCATTTTCTAATTTATTTACCTTTTTACAGCCCTTAGTTGCCTAAATTTTATTATCAATTGTATTTTTTTAAACATTTTTTGAAGAACTCAAAGGTGTGATATTTACCTCATGTTTGCGTGGTTGAGAATGCCTTTCTGCCACTGTAACCAAACAACTATAGTATTGAAGAGAGGTAGA
This sequence comes from Dugong dugon, assembly GCA_030035585.1. Classification (NCBI taxonomy): domain Eukaryota; kingdom Metazoa; phylum Chordata; class Mammalia; order Sirenia; family Dugongidae; genus Dugong; species Dugong dugon. The sequence goes on from CM057479.1 coordinate 75,284,110, forward strand.
CAAACTGATCAATGGAACAGAATAGAGGCAACATAAGCAACTCTCAGTATATGTAAAAATTTAATAGATGATAAAAGCAATATTTCTATTTATGAAAAAGAACTTATTTAATAAGTGATATTGGCACAACAGGCTATCCATCTGAAAGACAAAGTTAGAACGGAAAAATTAATTCTAATGAATTAAAGACTTAAATGTAAAATATAAAATAACATGTATCTTGCAAGAAAATGTAGGAAACTTCAGGTACACCTAGTAGTGAGAAACTTTAAGACAGGAAACCTAGAAACTATAAAATAAAAGGTAGGTCTTATAAATATACTTTTAATCGAAGACTTTTATACAGAAAGATTCCATAAACAATAAATGATAGAGTTGTGAAACTATTTGCAATGCAGACGACAGATACAGTTTTAATATTTATATGTTATAGAAGAAGACAATAACTTCAGATAAAAATGGATAAAGGAAACGTATAAGAAATTTACGGAGAAGCAAAACCAAATAGTCCAAAACAACCATGAAAAACCAAAAACAAGCATTAAAAAATGCTCCAAATCAGTTCTAGCCAGAGAAATGTAAATTAAAGAACAATGCCATTCCAATTAATATCCCAAAACGAGCAAAATTTGAGAAAATCTATAAGATTTTAAAATGTGTCATAAAGCTACTGTAATTTTAAAAGTATGGAACTCATGTAAGAATAAACAAAAAGATAAATGGAACAAAACAATAAGTCCAGAAAATCCTCAAACAGTTGTAAGAATTTATTATGTGATCAAGGTAATCAATGGCAAATATTAATTATTTGATCAATTATATTTATATGACTGGCCAATCTTTCAGGGAAAAAAAATAAGCTTAAATCTTTATTTCGTACAATACACTGAAATAAATTTCAAATAAACTTATAATTTCAATACTAAAAATGGAACCAGAAATGTACTAGAAAAAATATATAAACACATATGTATGTGTTTGTGTGAATATGTTGTGTGGGTGTACACACACATAAATATACTTTTGAGGTAGAAGGCTCTTATAAAGTATGGTACAAAGGATTAAAACCATAAAGAAAAAGAATGATTAATTTAACTACAAAAAAATTGAAACCGCAAATGAGAATTTTAGTATTTGACAAAGGTAGTACATGAGAAAGTCAATAGAGCAAGTGGTGTTGGAAAAAATTAATTTAGATTTTACCCCATATTTTACATGGGAATTGACTCCAGACATATTAATCACTTACCATTTTAAATAAATGACAAAAATATTAGGAGAAAATATAAATTAGTAATTACAGATTTTGGGCTAGAAGAGGATTTCTAAGCGTAGTTTTAAAAACAGCAAAAATCATTAAGTAAAATACTAATATAACTGACCACCTAAAACTTCTATACACACACAAAAAAAATATATAGAAAAAGTTGAATGGTAAAATCCAAGCTTCTAATAAATGGTACATATATGATAAAAAGGAGTTCATGTTTAATACATAATGATAAATATCTGAATTGAAAAATTCAGAACTACACAAATAGGCAACTGACAACAGAATAATAATGAATGACCGATAAAAACTTGGAAAATGTTTATTCTCAACAGAAAGTAACAAAATAACATAGAAATTAGATATCTTTCCCAATAAATACATACATGAAATTATAATATTCAATGTTGGCAAGCTCTGTAGGGAAATAAACTCTCTTGTGCATGTATAAACAAGCACAACCTTTCATCCAGCAACATCACTTCTAGAAACTTGGCCTAAGAAACTCATCAAACATGTACACAAAAATGAGCTAAAAGGACATTTGTTACTGTCAGAGGAAAAGTAGTGATAATACAAGGATTCCACAAAAAAGCCTTCTTTTAAAAAATTAAGTCTTAACTATCTAATGGAATATGATACAGTCAGTAAAAATTAAGGTGTAGATAGACCTATATTTACTGAGATAGAAGTATGTCTAGATCATGTTATTTGAGCGGAAAAGCATATTACCAAACATCAACATATACATAAATCTTTATAAGTAACTATAGAGAGACAAATATTTTTAACTCACCATTTGTCAGCACACATATCTCATGATTGTCTTAATATTTTGACCAATGATTGTCTCTGGATAGTAACATTTCAAGTGAATTTTTTTTTTTTTTTACTTTCTTCTTTTTACTTTTTTGTACTTTTTTGGAATTTTTCATAATGTTCTTTTTTAATCTTTAGAAGATTACTAAAGCTATCTTCATTGCAAAACAGTATGGACTACATGGTTCTAATATGGTAAAAATACACGTATATAGTTATGGAACAAGAGACAAAAAAGGAAATATATTAAAATGTTAACAGTGGCTTCTCTAGATGATAAGGCTGTAAGTGTTCTTTTTCATCAGTATTTTCCAAATTTTCTACAGTGAGATAAACTGATTTTATAATAAGAAAAAATCAATTCTTGGACAGACTGTTTCTGTATGACTTAGGCAAACCTGCCTGGAGCAAGCTGCATTTTCTTAAGAAACAGAAGACATTGGAGCAGACGATCATTAAGGTGCCTTCCAGTTCTCACATTTTAGCATTCCGAATAAAGTCACAGTGTATACTTTCAGATTAAAGTCCTATCTGAAATTTAAAAATACTCTTTGCCAAGTCTCAAGAGGAGACTGTTGGTACTGTTCGCCTACTATTTTACCCAAAATTATGCCACCAAAATGAAAATTCTCTTAAAATAGCTATGGGTCAAATATATGAGGTAACAATTTACCCCTGTATACAAAATAAGTAAATTAATTTTATTTTGAGCACTGTAGACAAGAAAGAAAGGTAAGTTCTCAGTTGTTGGTGTGTTGTTGGGTACTGTCCAGTCAATTTTGACTCACGGGGACCCCATGTGACAGAGTAGAACTGCCCAATAAGGTTTTCTTGTCTGTATTCTTGAAGGAAGCAAATCGCCAGGTCTTTCTCCTGTAGTGCCACAGGGTTTAACCTTGTGCCAACTACAGAGGGGTGGAGGATGGAGAGAGAAAGGAGACAGCCCGAGAGAGAGACACAGAGAGAGACAGAGACAGAAGCAGAGAGACAGAGAGAGAGAGAAGGACAGAGGGAGAGAGAAGTGTCTGGGTTCCAAGAGAAACCTAAACAACACCCCCTCTTTTCCGGTGTTTCATAAATGGGTCACAAAAAATTCCAAATAGCTGTTTTTCAGAACATTGCAAAAAAAGAATATGTCACATAGCACTATCTCTAAGAATTGAGCATGCTGCATGTATGCCATGCACCACTTCTGTTGGTTAGTCCTCTCTGCACTTCTGTGAAATATATGAATATTCCAAGCTTGAATTGAAAGACAAGAGTAACAGCAAAGTAACTTGGTCAGGACCGTGGGGCAGCAGTCAGAGCTCCGGGTGCCATTTTCCCACTACACTGCACAGCCTCTCCGAATGACTGGAGCTTCACTGCTCTCTGGGTAAAGCCATAGCTCTGTGGCACTCGACATTTCTGCAGATTAACAATGGGTGCCCACTCTGCCATTTGTGGGGGTCCCACCCTTAATAACTCTCCTGGGAAGTACCTCAGATTGACCTAGTGAGGAACTTGGAGCAAGGTCAGTAAGTGAACTCTGTACTCTGATTTACTTGAATTCACCTTTTCTTTCATGCTCTCCATGCATCTATACAGGTAAATGCACGTTTATAACTCTGTATCCTTGCATATATTTTACGCGCTGATCATTTAATGAAAAAAATGTAACTCAATTATAAATGGAAATAGGGTTAAGGTTGCTGACTGGAAAGATCCTTATAATTTTTCAACTAATGATGTAAGATTATGAACTATACTTAGAAGAGAGTATTTTTTTTTACCAACCCTCAGTTTTCTGGAACTGAAAAGACTATAGTTATCTCAGGCGCATTTAAGTGAAAGATAATATCTGTAAATATCTAAAGAAAACTAATTTAATTTCAAGATATTTTAAAGGTTTTTGAACGTTTTTCCTTATAATTAAGACTACGAGAAAGGCACTCAATTATTTCACAGATTTAAAACAATCTACTCAATGTTCTAATTCCTTACCATATTAGTAGAACATGGAAATACCACAGACATACAAACAAGGTGATTGGCTACAAATTTACATACTTCAGAGATTGATAAAAATGGGGAAAAAACACTTTGAGTTTATAAATTTACTCCAGTATTTATTCACACCACAGAGGAAAACTTTAAGTCAGCATGCAAAAGTAACTAGCATTACCTACTAAATCTATAAAAACATAGAGATAACCAAACCCGTTGCCCAGTCAATTCCGACTCATAGCGACCTACCTATAGGACAGAGTGGAGCTGCCCCACAGGGTTCCCAAGGAGCAGCTGGTGGATTCAAACTGCCGACCTTCTGATTAGCAGCCAAGCTCTTGAATGCTGTTAAAGCAGCTCTTAAACCAGGGCTCCATGAGCACAGATGATGCTGTGGAATCCTTTTCCTCGTATCACCCTTCTGCTCATGTCGCTCTTCCGTTCTTGAACCCGTGTGGGTGACCTAAGAAGGAAAGCATAGGTGACAGGAGAATGGTACACCTTTGAACCTGGGAACCTTCCCGTGGCCACCGCCCACGGGATCCTCAATTGCAAATTAGGAAGTTTGGCCCCAGGCATACTTTCACTCAAAGATTAATCTTTACTAAATTAAAGGGGAGCACAAGAAGAAGAAGGTCCTTCCTTTATTTATTTATTTTTGTGTGTGTGTGTGTCCCTAACGTCCTAGGGGTTCTAAAGAAAATAGAGGGTTTAATAATATTTTACAACAATCATGTAGTTGTAATAAAAGAAATTAAAGCTCTACAGAGAAGAGCTAAGATTTTGTTTCCCTTTATTTCAATCAGCTCAACTCAGATACCTGTCTTACCCAGGACGGAAGGGAGAATCACCCTCAAAGTTCCCGCTCAAAATCAGATAACTAGGAATTTTGCACACAAAACCAATGAAAGATATTTATAGCAAGCAGCAAGCAATAGCCACTTGCCTGACTCTGTTTTCAAAAGTGTTATAAAGTAGCCTGAAATGTATTAGACTTTTTACATTACGTATTCTATTTGAAACCCTATTCATTAATTCTGGTTAACACCTTGAATCTTCCAACATCAATATTACAATCAATTTTTGCAGCAACGTACGTTTTATAAAACATCTAATAGGAATAAATTTTTAATCAGTTAAAAAGATGCTTTCTTCATTGATGTGACTAGAGCTGACATCTTGACAAAACCTATACATTGAAAAACATGAAGGCAAAAATTTCCAAATTAGTCTGGCCAAAACACAAAAATGCCATCCTCATTTCACACCACATCCCCCTCTTCTCCCTCCCTCCCCTGCCCACTGTGGACCAGTAGCTGAAAGTAATAAGATGGGAAGAGGGGAACAAATTAATCACATTGTATCAAGAGTATTGCCATGTCCAAAAAAAAACGGATACATTTACTTTGGATCCTAGAAAAACGTTTTGACTGAGAATAATCCAACAATAAACGGATTTGCCTGGTGAAGTAATTAGAGTTCTTGCTCCTCAAGGGTCTAGAAAGAATCCTTTAATGTTCAAAATAAAAAGCATAAGTTTGATATTATTTTATCTTGAGATTGCCTTTTTCTACTATAAAGATTCACATATATTATTATGACACAATTTTTCACTTATTTTCTATTTAATAACCAGAAAGCTCTTGCTCCATATCCAACCTTTCCATTTGATTGTATCTGTTCACGATGCTTATGTAATGTCTTTTAATGTGCTTTCATAATTAATGAAGAAAGTTTTCTTAAAATCTCTGAAATACAAAAGTCATATGTAACAAGGGAATGTATTAACAGTATTTCCATGTTAATGTGAATAATTCATAAAACTAGCAGAAATAGAAACATTTTAACAGTACAGATGAATATCTGTAAATAATAACTGAGCAATAGAAATGTGTTGATATAAACTGAGGAATTTGGAAATACACAGAAAATTGACTTTAAAAACTTTCAAATTTATGACTGGCATCTTAAGAAACAGCATTGCCATATTTTTATAAAAAGCAAAATGCAGATTTTCGATTTTACTTATACCCAAAGAATAATGCACTCTTCTTGGTTTGATACATATTGATGCATCATTTTAAATATTTATACAAAGAAAGTAAATCCTAGATGTGTTTACTCTGTGAATCTCTGTTTGACCCCTGATATAATACCATTTCTTAACTTAGAATCATTGATTCCAAAGGATATGTATTCATTTATAAAGTACATCCTACTGAGTTCCAGTGATCTATCCTCAGGAAAAAGCTTTCTAGATTCAGATTTACCTTTTAGACAAAAGTTAAATTCAAGCTTAGAAATGTACTATATTAAATGTGAATTCCTCTCATCCTCATTTAAAATGTTGGTAATTTCCCTTTTTTAATAAGAAATACAAATATTATGGTCGCTGGTAGATAGTTATAACAGTTTAATGAAAGAACATTTGTAACATCTATAAACATAACATTGAGAACAAAAAAGGTCTAACCTTGATGTTAGAAAAAGTACTGTTTCTAACATATTTCCAAAACAACTATTTTAAGTTGTGGAGCTACCAAAAAGAATACCAACTTGCCGTTTAGTAATTAAAAACAAAACAGGACCTCATAGCTTTTATTCAGCCAGTGAATCCCCAACTTTCAAATTATAAATAGGTGTTATTCCCAATGCTAGTTAATTATCACTAATCCACAAAACAATGGTACATGTTCAAAACTAAAAGCTTTCTATCATTTGGAAACAATATGACTATTAGTGATGTCCGACATAAATAGCCTTTGCTCTGCTCAACATTTAATCAAGTACTTAATATTAAAACTGGAGACAGAAAGATGTGTTGAAAGCACTTACTTGTATATTGAGATTTGGAGAAAAACTACATGTGGTTTCCATTGTCCCATAGCCAACATTTTGGAATTTCTTACAGAATGATATATTTACGTTTCTCAAAACTGAAAATGTCTGCCTTCTTATTGAAGTTTACCATATGTCAAAACACTTCAAAAGCTAAATATTTTATATAAAGGAGGAGAAGCTGACTAATCTATAATGTATATAAGATTAAGCAAAGGAAATTTAAATATGTCAAAAGCAGTGTTCTGCCAGTTAATTAATACTTCAGTAATCCTTGATAAATCATAACCAATGTTTTACTTTACGTAACTCTATCAATATGTTAAATATCTTCTTATACAGTTTTCTAATTCAGTAATGTATGTGTAAAAGTTAATCAAATATCTGTTAATACTACATTTTAACCACTGCAAGGGCACTCAATACTGGATTTCCATGGTATTTATTCAATTAACTAAACTCTATCAGAAAACACAGTGACCTCAGGGCCTAACTCATAAAAAATGCATTGTTTACATGGACTCTCCTTGAATTTGCTTCAGAAATTAATTATAAAGCAAACTTTTCTCAAATTGCCGTGTACATAGCAATTACTCCTAAACCCTTGAAAGCAAATGCTAATCAGCACAGCTTACCTATATCAGTGAGATGACAGAAGCGTTGGAAACTTCAGTCGTATGCAAAGGCTACATAAGTCAACTTCCTGGACGTGCACAGACATTTTGCTCTTCCGTAGGCAATGCTGTTGCAAGCATAATATACATTTAACATCTGGTAAAGATGGGGAACTGCAAAATGCACCGGGGGTGGGGGTTGGGGTGGGGAACAGTCAATGACAAAAAAACAGGTAAGTGAATACTTCAAACCTCAAAATATATACCAATCAGCAAGTCTGAATAACATCTCTCCCAGGATATGGACAAAAATGAGTAACAGATTTTATTGCTTACATCTTTTAAATCATAGTAACTGAAAGGTTATGCATACATCTAAATCCCAGTGAGCCTAGAATCACAAAGTGTTACCACTAGAAGAATAATTGTATCAGATGCCTGACTAATCAGTATCGTATCAATACTTGGCAAATAAAGTTGAGAGGGGAAATTCGAAAAGGTGACAGAATCATGGGCATTAATAACGGAGGCTTATAAAACACATTCTGTGATTGACAAAGTAGTTGACTTCTTGAGAAAACTGTTAAATTATCAGAGAAAGGAGAGCAGATGTTACACATTTGGACTAGGTAAAGCATTTGATGCACTGCCTCATGAAAAGTGACTTGAAAAATTAGTCCAAATTGGCTTGGATCTGATTAGTGTCACACAGACTGAAAACTGCTTGAAGAATCAGTAAACAAAAGATCATAACAAATGGCCGTATATCCATTTGGGGCAGAGATCTGCCACTGGAATTGGTGTTAAATCTGCTCTTAGTTAATGGTCTTATGAATAGTTTTTCCACATAAACAATTTTAATAGAATTTCAAATCCTGCTGCTTTGGGAAATGAGGCTTACAAAAGAGAGAACTGAAAAATAATTCAGGTACCAAGAGGAGAGTTAAATAGACAAGAAATAATGTAAAATTAATTTGTAAAAATTCACGGCATAAAGGAAGAGGTGACTATAAAAGGATGATAGGGTTACTGTGAGTCGGAATCTACTCGATGACAATGAGTTAGGTTTTTGTTTGTTTTTTATAAAAGAATGGTACTGGTTTTTTAACGTATATAACAGAACTTACAGCTCCAAGTGAACCTTGTCCTTCAAAGTTGTCACCCAGAGAGAACTAGCATGTAGTCCAGCAATACTGTCACTGTTCAAAATGCTTTTAGAAATTCATTTTATAAATTGCCTTAAGCAAATCAGTGCTGGTAAGCTTTAGTGCCTTTTATGAGCCATAAAAGAAAACACATCTCATCACAAAACAGCCATGCTTAATTTTTTCCTACACTTCATTTGTAATAAAAAATTATACTCCCCAGCTTCTTCATCAGACTAGTTCCAAAAATTAAAACCATGCTCAGAGAGCTAAGATTTGTCTCCACTATAGTTATTGAAAAGAACATACCATACGCATAGATGTATTTTTCCACAGGCTTATTCATTTATGGAAAACCTACTATATGTCTATCCCAACTACGTGGCTCTAGAGATGCTAACAAAACTCAGTAATGATCCTTGCCCTCAAGGCACTCACATTCTGGTTGTGTCTAGCAGATACATGTCCAAAATTCTAGGATAATCGCACAAAGGGAAATCTAACACCTTGGCCTAAGAATGCATAGGGAGCATCTGCAGAGGTAATGAAATTAAAGCTGAATCTTGTCGAATAGCTGGGAGAATCCCAGGAAAGAGCCTTCTAGTAGAATCCCAAGTTTGACAATACACACAACATTCGGGAGAGGGCAGTGGTGGTTCAGTGCAGAGTTCTCACCTTCCCTGCAGGAGACCTGGGTTTGATTCCCGGCCAATGCACTTCAAGTGCAGCCACCCCCCACATCTGTCAGTGGGAGCTTGCATGTAGCTATGATGCTGCACATGTTTCAGCGGAGCTTCCAGACTCAGATTAGGAATCTACAATGAAAACCCTATGGGCCACAATGGTCTGATCTGCAGTGGATCATGAGGATGGCGGATTATGGGGATAGCACAGGACCAGGCAGCATTTGGTCTGTTGTACATGAAGTTGCCATGAGTTGGGGGGCAACTCAATGGCAGCTAACAACAACAAAATAACAACAATGTTTGAGACTGGCTGTGGTTCCCAATGGTTGTACAGGGTGGGTGGTAGAGCAGTTCAGGAGATGAGGTAGTAAAAATAAGACCAAGTCAGATTAAATTTCATACTAATGAGTTTACAGTTAATTACTTAGGCAATTTGGAACTCCTGCAAGCAAGTGGGGAGGGAGTCACAAAATCTGATCGGTGTTTTTGGGAAAACACTGAGGGATTATGATATGAAGAACAGATTTGAGGGAGGAGAGACTAGAATGATGGAGAGCATTTTGAGAGTTATGACAACCCACTTGAATCAGGCTTTGTCCTCTGCCACTCCACCCAAACTGCTCTTGTCCAGGTCACTAGTGTCCTCTACAAAGTAAATTCTCATTGCCCAGTTCTCATTCCTCACCTCCTCACCCTTGATGCACTTCTTTTCACTTGCCTTCCAGGATCCCATGCTGTCTTGATTTTCTCCCTACATTGTTCGCTGCTCCTTCACAGCCTCTTTAGCTGGTTTCTACTCTTCTCTCCAACCTCTTAATGACGGAATACTCCAGGGCTCAGTCCTTGGTCCTCTTCTCTTTTCTCTTTACTCATTTCTTGGTGAGTACACCCAGCCTCATGACTTTAAATGCCTTCTATATAAACCTGGTAACACCCTGAATGCCCATCAGTGTGAGATTAGGTGCATAAACTGGTATATGCACTCGGTGGACTATTACACAGCAGTCAAAAGAAATGAATTACATTGGCTTGCAACACTATGTGTGAATCTTAGCAGATAAAAGTGAAAAGTAAATACAGGGAGGTAAAGACATGGTATTTGTGGCCATACAAAAAGATGGAAAGCAATAAGCCCTTCCTCCATATTTCTGAGTGTGACACCCTGATGGTATCACACCCCCACATTCACGCACACACACTTCCTGGGTTACATATTTATCTCTGCCACAAAATTACTGTGTGCCCTATATTCAGCTAGTCTTGGTGGGCCACAGTTTCTTTGCCTGAAAATTTGGAGTGGTTACCTTTCTAAGTAATCCTTCTGTCTCTAAAACTGTAATTAAAAATAGTCATGTTGGTAATAATGAAAAGTTATTTGTTTAAAGATGCAAAAGTGAAATTTCAGAGAATGTAAACAGGAACAGGAAATGTTTAGATTTGTATATATTTCATGGGCACTAGTAAAAGATTTAGATAAGCTGTCAAAGAAAGCAAAAGGAGTGAGTGGCCATCTAAGATACTCCACTGGTCCCACCCCGTCTGGAGCAAGGGAGAGTGAAGAAAACCAGACACCAGGGAAAGATTAGTCCAAAGGACTAATGGACCACAACTACCACAGCTTCCACCAGACTGAGTCCAGCACAACTAGGTGGTACCCAGCTACCACCACTGACTGCTCTGACAGGGATCACATAGAGGGTCCCGGACAGAGCTGGAGAAAAATGTAGAACAAAATTCTAACTCACAAAAAAGGACCAGACTTACTGGTCTGACAGAAAATGGAGAAATCCCGAGAGTATGGCCCCTGGAACTTCTTTTAACTCAGTACTGAAGTCACTCCTGAGATTCACCCTTCAGCCAAAGATTAGAGACAGACCCATAAAAGAAAATGAGACTAAATGGGCACACCAGCCCAGGGTCAAGAAAGGTCAAGAAGGGGAAAGGGTTGACGTGTCGTGGGGTTGACAACCAATGTCACAAAACAATATATGTATTAATTGTTTAATGAGAAACTAATTTGTTCTATAAAACTTCATCTTAAGTACAAGAAAAACAAGAAAGCAAAAGGAGGAGAAAAAGAAGCAGGAAAAGGAGAAGAAAAGATGCGAGTTGATTGAAGAAGGTAAACATTTTTCCTAATATGTATTATGGAATTATGAGTTGTTGTTGTTGTTAGGTGCCATCAAGCTGGTTCCAACTCATAGCGACCTTATGTACAACAGAACAGAACACTGCCCAGTCCTGCGCATCCTCAACAATCACTGGTATATTTGAGCCTATTGTTGCAGCCACTGTGTCAATTCATCTCATCAAGGATCTTCCTCTTTTTTGCTACACCCTAACTTACCAAGCGTGACGTCTTTCTCTAGGGACTGGTCCGTACTGATATGTCCAAAGTAGGTGAGACAGAGTCTTGCCATCCTTGCTTCTAAGAAACATTCTGGTTGTACTTCTCCAAGACAGATTTGTTCATTCTTCTGGCAGTCCATGGTATATTCAGTATTCTTTGCCAACACCACAGTTCAAAGGTGTCAATTCTTCTTCGGTCTTCCTTATTCATTCGTTGTCCAGCTTTCACATGCATACGAGGTGATTGAAAATATCCTGGCTTGGGTCAGGTGCACCTTAGTCCTCAAAGTGACATCTTTGCTTTTTAACCCTTTGAAGAGGTCTTTTGCAGCACACTTGCCCAATGCAATAAGTCATCTGATTTCTGACTGCTGCTTCCATTTGCGTTGATTGTGGTTCCAAGTAAAATAAAATCCTTAACAACTTCAGTATTGTCTGTTTATCATGTTGTTGTTTATTGGTCCAGTTGTGAGTACTAAGTTATAATTTAGGAAAGAACAACTGAATATCACTGAGTATAATTTGTCCTATCAAAGTGGAATTTGGTCACAGTCAATGCTTTTCCTGAATGCAGATCTCAGGAGGAGGCCTCCCCATATCTGGTACTGCCCTCTTCCCAGTGCAGAGGTACACCTCTCTCTCTCTTCCAAACTCTACAGACAACGAATCCGCAATGCCCCACCTCCCCTTGACTACCTTTATCTTCCTCTCTATCGCCCACTGATTATCAGTGCCAGACCTACAGTAGAAGCTCAAATGTTTATTCAATACATTGAACTTAATTAACCATAATTAGGCTTCCTTCCCTGAGATTTAAAAGAATGTTTAAGGCATTATTTAGTTTTATATTTTTTAAAAGTTCGTAATGGGACATGAGGAACTAATACGTTCTGTGAAGCTCCCTAATCACTCTGGGGATCATTCTTCCATGCTGCAGCAAGTAATGTTGGGAACATCACAAGGTTTGGCGACTCGGTGTCTCCTAAACTTGATCCGCTTACTCATTCTTTTCTTTATTCTTTCTGCATTCACAACTTGCCTTGCCTCTCATCCCCGTCCCGTGTCAACCACACCGATACCCTCCTACAAAGTTCAAAAATCCCCAAGACCAGTCTCACTTCTGACACCAACTGTAAGTTTGGGTGGCCTTAATAAAACTCCCACTTCTGACACCAGTTTCAAGTTTATAGGCCCCCAAGACTACCCTCAGGTTTGATAACTCACTAGAAGGTCTTAGAGAACACGCTGAAAGCCATATACTTACGGCTACAGTTTATTACAGTAAAAAGATGAAGATTAAAATCAGCAGAGGGAAGAGGCACAGAGGGCAGGGTCCAGGAGGGGTCCAAGCACAAGTTACCAGTTGTCCTCTCCCAGTGGAGTCATAGACAGCACTTAGTTCTCCCAGCAGTGATGTGTGACAATATGCACAGAGTATTATCAACCAGGGAAGCTCACTCAAGCCTGGTGTCCAGAGTATTTATTTGGGGATTGATCACATAGACATGATTGACCATGCAAGTAGCTGACCTCAGTATCCAGCCCCTCCAGAGTTCAAGCTGATATGTGTGGTCCAAGAACCCCACCACAAATCACATTTCTAGCATGGACTATCTGTCAAGGCTTAAGGCTCCCAGGTAAACAGATACTCTTACCAGGCAGGTTACCTCCTAGGAGCCAGGGGCAAAGACCATACCTCTCTTTGGGCCAAGTTCATGTTTACCTCCCTTCCCTTTCAACCACTACTGCCTCCAACAATGTCAGACTTCAAGAGGATGTCAGAAAAAGATAGTCTGACTAGTTGAAGTAAAAAAAGAAAGAGTCCAAGAAACGTCCCATTGCCATCAAGTCACTTCCAACTCATACTGACCCTATGGGACAGGGTAGAACTGACCCATAGGATTTCCAAAGCTGTAATCTTTATAGCCCCCAAGTGTCTGTCAGTTTGTCATACTGTAGGGGCTTGTGTGTTGCTGTGATGCTGGAAGCTATGCCACTGGTATTCAAATACCAGCAGGTGGACCTCTGGTGGACCGATTTCAGCTTAGCTTCCAGACTAAGATAGACTAGGAAGAAGGACCTGGGGGTCTACTTTTTTTAAAAAATTAGGCTATGAAAACTTATGAATAGCAGTGGAATATTGTCCAATATAGTGCCGGAAGATGAGCCCCTCAGGTTGGAAGGCACTCAAAATATGCCTGGGGAAGAGCTGCCTCCTCAAAGTAGAGTCGACCTCAATGACTCTTCACTTGCAGCAAACCTTGCTTGCTGAAAGTGAAGAGGACTTGAAGCACTTACTGATGATCAAAGACCACAGCCTTCAGTATGGATTACACCTCAACATAAAGAAAACAAAAATCCTCACAACTGGACCAATAAGCAACATCATGATAAACAGAGAAAAGATTGTAGTTGTAAGAACTTCATTTTACTTGGATCCACAATCAACATCCATGGAAGCAGCAGTCAAGAAATCAGACGACACATTGCATTGGGCAAATCTGCTGCAAAAGACCTCTTTAAAGTGTTAAAAAGCAAAGATGTCACTTTAAGGACTAAGGTGTTCCTGACTCAAGCCATGGGTTTTTCAATCACCTCATATGCATGCAAAAGCTGGACAATGAATAAGGAAGACTGAAGAATTGACGCCTTTGAAATATGGTGTTGGTGAAGAATATTGAATATACCATGGACTGCCAAAAGAATGAACAAATCTGTCTTGGAAGAAGTACAACCAGAATGCTCCTTAGAAGCAAGGATGGTGAGACTTTGTCTCACATAATTTGGACATGTTATCAAGAGGGATTTGTCCCTCGAGAAGGACATCATGCTTGGTAAAGTAGAGGGTCAGCAAAAAAGAGGAAGACCATCAATGAGAGGGATTGACACAGTGGCTGCAACAATGGGCTCAAGCATAGCAATGATTATGAGGATGGCACAGGACCGGGCAGTGTTTCGTTCTGTTGTACATAGGGTCACTATGAGTAGGAACCAACTCGACAGCACCTAACAACAACAATCTTTACCAGGAGCCCCGGTGGCACAGTGGTTAAGAGCTCAGCTGCTAACCAAAAGGTCAGCAGTTTGAATCCACCAGCTGCTCCTTGGAAACCCTATGGGGCAATTCTACTCTGTCCTATAGGGTCGCTATGAGTTGGAAACATGTTTCATTTATGGTTTTTAGTAATCTTTACAGAAGCAAACTGCCATATCTTTCTCCCGTGGCTTGGCTGGTGCATTTGAACCACCTTCCTTTCAGTTGGCAGCCAAGCTCTTAACCACTGCGCCACCAGGGCAAACATAAAACCAAAAACCAAACCCGTTGCCATCAAGTTGATTCTGACTCATAGTGACCCTACAGGACAGGGTAGAACTGCCCTATAGGGTTTCCAAGAAGCAGCTGGTGGATTTGAGCTGCCAACCTTTTGGTTAGCAGCGGAGCTCTTAACCACTGCGCCGCCAGGGCTCCTACTAGGGCAAATATAGCAGGTATTTAATAAATATCTGTTGAGTGAATGAATAAATAAGTTTTGTGCAGCTAGGTTTCTAGAATAAGTAACTTGGAAGAGAAGATGACAAAAGGGTGAGCTGGAAGAAGTGGAAGGTTTCTCAACTATAAAAGTATGAGTGCTTCCTGTATGCTGAGTAGAAAAATAACATATCAGCCCTAAGTAGTGAAGAGCTAATGAGGAGAGGGTCATAGGAATTGGCAGTTTGGGGGAGAACTTTCTTTCCTGTTCTCTAGCCCACATTTCAATATATCAAAGAGTTATACCAAGCCTCTTTGTATGCTAAGCCCAACTGACTTACTGTCTATCTCATTCTGTACCCAATTAGGTGGGAGGTGAAGCATGGGGAGGTTTGGGAGGTGGAACAGGGTGACCCCACTGTACTGCCACTAACCTCAAAAGTGGTCATGTTAGCCAGCAATTCCTACCCCTGCCTGATTCCGTGAGCAGCTCTCTGTTCAGCAGAGTCCATGGCATAGAGGGTATGGAAGACGTAATCAGCTCTGCACCCAGTTCTGGGATCCACTGTTTTGTCCCTGGTACAACTGCACACATTCCAGAACTGAGTCGTCCTCCTGCCTGTTAGGACCCATCTATTCCACTGCCCCACCCTGATCCCAGAAAACTACAAAAAGGACCAATTACCCTCTGAGTTAGTCAGAGCCTCGTTTGTACTCAATGAGGAATCACACACACAGGCACACACAGCTGGTACTGACTATTAACCTAGATCAATAGTCTCAACAGAAAAGGTCAAAGGTCCAACGGGCTCTGGGAACCCCAGACCACATTACTCTCCACCTTGCCCACCTTGACAGACAAGCTCAAATTGCTCAGGCTGTTCCCTTTCAGTGCGTTAGCAAAGGACTTCAGAGCTCGAAACTAGCTGTCATTTTCTCTACATTAAAAGAAGAATTTGAAAAAGAAGAATGAAGGGAAATAAAGCAAGACAAGGATTTGCAGTGCTGACTGGCTTCTTTAAAGGAATATATGTAATTTTGCAGATTTCCTCTACAGGTTTCATTTCATAATAATAAGAGATTTGTGTGGGACTATGCTGCACAGCATACGGAGAAGGTCGACCTGTGCACCTGCGTAAGAGCATACTCCAGGGGAGGGCAGAGCATCCCGCCGAGTTTTGGAGGACTCTTGCTACTGGTGGCACAGTGATTAAGGGCTCAGCTGCTAACCAAAAGGTCGGCAGTTCGAATCTACCAGCTGCTCCTTGGAAACCCTCTGGGGCAGTTCTATTCTGTCCTGTAGGGGTCGCTATGAGTCGAAATCCACTCGACAGCGATGGGTCTTGCTACTGGGCAGACTCAGAAAGCCCCCAGGTGTTAAAGAATGACCAGAAGCTCTTACACATATAAAAAGCTCTGAAATTTCCTCTATTAGTTTCTATTGCTGCTGTAACGAATTACCACACACTTGGTGGCTTAAAACACCACAATTTTACGATCTTAGAGCTCTGTAGGTTAGAAGTATGGCACGGGCTTGCCTGGGCTGAAATCGAGGTGTAGGCAGGGATCCGTTCCTTTCTGGCGTCTCTGGGCCAAATCCGGGTCCTTGCCTTTTCCAGCTTCTGAGGCCACCCACATTCTTTGGTTCTCCATCTCCAAAGGCAGGAACGTGGCGTAGTCACATCTCCCTCCAACTCTCCTCTTGGGCCTCCCTCTTCCACTTCTAAGGACGCTTGTGATTGCATTGGGCCCACTGGTATAACCCGGGATAATCTGCCTATTTTAGGTCGGCTGATTAGCAACCTTAATTTCAGCTGTAACCTTAATTTCTCTTTGCCATGTAACCTAACATATTCACAAGTACCAGGAATTAGGACATTGACATCTTTGGGGTTGGGGGGGGGCATTATTCTGCCTATTACACTTCCCTATTACCACCAAGGAGCCCTAGTGGCGCAATGGTTAGGAGCTCAGCTGCTAACCAAAAGGTCGGCAATTCAAATCCACCAGCTGCTCCTTGGAAACCCTGTGGGGCAGCTCTATTCTGTCCTATAGGGTTGCTGTGAGTCAGAATCGACTCGACAGCAACGGGTTTGGTTTTGGTTTGATTATCACCAAGGCAAATCAGGAAGCTGCCGTTCTCCTTCCACTCTGCTCTGCTTGGTCCCTTCAAGGTTTTCCTGGACGATTATTTCCATTTAATTTCACCTGTCCGAAAATTATGGAAGGAGGCCTAGACTTAAAACTCCCCCAGGGAAGGTCCTGGACCCATTTCCATGAACACTGGGCAAGACTAAGATTTAATGGAAGTTATTCAGCCTTAAAAGAAGCACAACTGCTGACAAGTGAGAATTTCAATAAATAAATATTTTGCACACAAGACAGGTAATTCCATTTTAAACCACTAATGCCAGTAAACATAATATAAAACACAGTGTAGCATGAGAACTGAAAATTTGGATAGGCTGATAGACTTTTTGAAATCGTTTTCAAGGGTATATTATTTTCTTCTTCCCTAGCATGGAAGCATAAAAAATGTATTCAATAAACATGCAACAGAAGGACAATCAATCTAATATCAAAGTGACTAGAGAGTTAATGCCAGGGCTTGATTTGTATGCTGACATTCTGGAACACAGAGGACTGAGGGTCAGAGGCTCTGGGTAACCTCAGCATTAAGAATGTCCTTGATTTATCAGGGACAAAGATAGAACCTTCTCTGTACAAAGGGTCCTATCTAAAGTCATAGTCCATCAAAACCTTCATCTAAAAAAAAAGTTTTGCAAGATTTGAAGAAAGATTTACTCCAAACCCCAGGCCACAAAAACATATACACACATCATCAATATTGACATTAAGGAGTTGAAACTGAGATGCATACCACCTCCAAAATTTTCCAGAACTGTTTCTGGTCACAGATAGGTATACATTCTGGTTAATTAAAAATCCTCTCTAGGTGACAGTAATTTGAAGAGAAAATAATAGACATAGAGAAGAACATTTATTGAAACCTATTGTATGTCAATCACTTCATACATTTCATTTGACCCTCACAGTGACATGCAAGCAGAGCCAGATTACCCAGTAAGCCAGGTATGCAGGGGCTCACCTGTGCATATTCATTGATCTGTAGTGAACAATTTCACCTGTTTTTCTTTAACCACCTCAAAGATTTCACATGGTTTTTCACGTCTTTTATGTGGTGAAAAACAGGCGAAATTGTTCATCACAGGTTAGTAAGTATGCACAAGTAAGCCGGTGCATACCTTGCTTGCTGGTTAATCTGCCCCTGCCAAGACACTAAGAATATGCCGGCTCTGAGAAGCTAAGAAATCACCTAAAACTTCACATCTAAAAGATGGTACAGTTGAGATTTAAACTATAGTTGAGATTTTTAGTTATACACTGTGACTTCACACTGACTTCCAAATAAAGACATGTAAAAAAGTCTTTTGTGCTCTTCATAGATATTATATAAAATAGGAAATCAGTATTACTAATATATCTACATGTAGGCATTGGAAAGAAGTCTCTCTACTTCGTCTGTAATTAAGACTCAATTCTTCATCTTGCAGGTCTTTACAATAGAAATTAATTGTTTCTTCCTTTCTGTCATCTGTGGTTTCATGCTGCTGTTAGAGATCCTCAGTCAGCAGTATCTGTGTCTTTTGGCCTTGTATTGCTAATGCTCACAAACCTGGGCAGTCAAGGAAAATGCAGATGGTCCTGTGGAACATAAAGCACAGCAACACATGGTATACATTCAGTTCTGACAAAGTGTGCTTCCGAACCTCTGGGGGTTGCTCCACCATTCTTTTGTAACCTACTCATTTCCAAGGAAGGCTTGGTTTCCAAAAACAGGGCAACAGGCCCCACATATGCTGCATGGCCATTCAGATGCATGTTATGTGCCTGGATGCCTTTCAGCTGGTGCGCTCAGCACATGCTGCCCAGAACTGTCATATGCATTTAGAAACTGTGTCCACCTAGACGGTGAGCCCTTGAGGACAAGTCTGATGTCTCACTGTGCAAAAATACAAAAATCTGTCAAGTACATGTGCTGTGCAATTGATAAATTGTTCTTATAGGAAAGCCCCTTAACAACAGGTGAGGCTCACAGAGGTTAAGCAATGAGCTAGCATCACAAACTAGTAGGCGATGTTTTCCTCTTACCCATAACAGAAAAGAGTTCACTCCTTGTCTTGTACTACTTTATTTTCTTCTTCTGAGGTTCTTATTACAAGGAGCAATGCCGAAATACTTTGTGTAAAAAGTAAACATCACACAGTGCTTACTGCACATGTGTAAGGTGCTGTTCAAATATTGCCTACTTTCATCCTCCTAACAGTCTCCCGAGATAGCCACTATTCTCACGCCATTTTACAGATGAAGTAAACGAGGCACGGAGGGATTAAGTAACTCACCCAAATTTGCAGGACCTGTCAATGGCAGCAGTGAGGTCTGAATCCAGGAACTCTGGAGTCAGAGTTCATGCTCTTAACCACACACTATTCCACTTGAGTAAGAGTCTACAGAGATCCTTGCTGAGGACATGTGAGCAGTTGTTCAACAAGGAAAAAAAAAGGGGGGTGTTTACTCCTACCCATAAGATTTGATATTCTAAAACCTTTCCTCATGCCAACAGAATTCCATGTAAGTATTATACTAAATTTTCCTGTGCTGAAGGCATATGCAATGCTTACCTTGACTGACATATAAAATACCCAAAACAAAATATCCCAAGACCTGAGGATTTTTTGTCTTATGAATTAGATGCATAAAAGGATTGTCCAGGCATCAGAAACGTTATAAGCTCACATCAGTAAGTCTTTCTTGGAGATTTTTGTATTTCTTATACAAAAATGATCCGCGTCTGAAATATTTAAGTGTTCACTCTATACCTGAGCCCAAATATTATCTAATCCTTTTTAATTTTTAATTTTCAACTACTTTGTGTGTGTACAGGGCAAGCACTTGCTTTCAATATGATGTTTAAAACAATTCTTCTCTTTTTATTTCAGTCATCTTGAAAACATACTAGTAAACATCTAAACATATTGTAAAGATTTAATCGGGGTGTGTATACATATATCAACAGGAGTTATGAATTATGTATATCTGAAGCCTATATAAATTAGATTTTGAAGAACAAGCATCACAGTAGTCAGACAGGTCATAATAAGACATTCCATGTGAAATGTAAAAACTACCTTGAATAAATTATCCATAAGTTAACACTCTCATTAAAATGACATATTTATTAATTCTGGGTTTGTGAAGTTGCTTTAATGCATTTTGACTAACTGTTCTAATTGCACATTAAGAAACCATTTCAGGCCATTTTTTTCCCTATTGGAAATAGCAGACTTTTGTTTACTTTTGAACTAGAATAATTTAAAATAATGTAACATTAAAAAACAATCACCCTCTTTCCAATGTAGAATACCATTTTCTTCTGCCCAGAAACATTTAATTAAAGCAGGATATAAGTTTTGTAATTATTTTTGCACAGAATGACTTTAAAATTAATAGTCAATTGTAAGACTGTTTAAAAAAATTGAGAGACTGACAATCAAAACAATCTTAAATGCTTTGTTTATGTGGTGAAAAGGAGTGATCCTTTAATTCCCTGACACACATTAAAATGATTTCACAGACTTTCTGGACTGGTGTTTAACATAGTCAAGTGCTTGAGGTTACCTAAGATAAACAACCTTGAGATCTTATTGCAAATGTTTGCAATTTATGATGTAAACTGATTTGTGAAGAAATAACAGTATCCCGTGTCTCCGAAGCCAAAAAGGCATTTTTCAGAAATCAAAATAGTAGTTCCGAAATTTGAGCATTGCATTATACTAAAGTATTACCAGCTGAGGAGCTAAAAGTTCTAAATCTGGGGAAAAACTCAGGATAGATGTATATCATTTCAGCTTCCAGCAAAGGCCTCAGATCTTACTGGGCCTCGTGTATCTTGCGGACCCCTCAACACTAACGATGTCTGGAATAATCTCATTTAACTCTGTTTTCCCCAATGCTGGATTGATTTGGCAGCTCGGGAAGGCTTTGCACGCCCTGAAAGAGTTGGGGGAGAGGAGTCCTTCGTTAATTACTTATTATGATTATTGAGTTGCGACCAACAACGCACGCTGGGCCCTGCTTGAATTTGAAGTGAAGCCTTCATCTGACTCCTTCTAGAGCGGCCCCGGGGACCCCCACCCCCACCCCGGGTCTGGACCTCTCGCTCGCACACCCAGGCGCCAGGGGTGGAGTCCGGGCCGCGGCGCTCCCGCCAGGTGGCCCTGCGCGACCTGGGCGGGAGGCTGGCCCCGGGACCGAGCCACGACGGCAGAGGAGGCGGCTGCGCTCCCCTCGAGCCTCGGGGAGACGACGCCGGAGGAGGCGAGGCCGCGCCCGGCCGGGTTCCGCGGACGTGGCCGGGGACCTGCGGCCGTTCCCGCCGGGCCAGCTGCGCGCTCCACGCCCGCCCTAGGCCTCTCTGACTCCGGGTTCCCCGGAGCCCCGCCGTGGAGGACCCACAGAAGCACCCCAGCCCCGCTCCAGTCCTCTGCTGGTGACCTCTGCTCTGCCTGGGGGTCGCGGGGACTCGGCCGAGCCGCGCTGGGGCGGGCTGGGCCCCGCCTGGTGGGACCACGGCCCGGGCACTCCGAGCGCACCCCGGCCCGGGCAGAGGCCCACTGTGGACCCCACTGGCGCTCCCCACGAGGAGCCCCGCGAAGCCTGAGCGCAGCCACGGCCCGATCCCGGCTCAGTAGTCCCCGAAAGCTTCGGGAAAGATCTCAGCAGATCTGCCCGTCCAGGCGGAGAGAGCCAAGCGGGGCGGTGGGGAGCCCGGCAGAGGTCGCGGGGCTTGGCCCGAGGGGCTACGCGGAGGGTCCCCCCTCCGGAGAGCAGGCGCGGGAAGGGAAGGGCGGGTCGCGGGCCTGGCCAGGGCGGCATCTGCACGGTCTCTGGCCCCCGGCCGCCCCAAGCAGGCCGCTGCCTCGCGCTTTACAAGTGGGGTTTCTTCCGGGAGAAGAGGGCCGAGAGCTGGGGAGGGGGCTCCTCGGCACTCAGAGGACTGCAAAGAGCGGGCTTTCCCTAAACACCTCCTGCCAGGTGCTACCTTCTCCTAAGGTTAACCAGAAAGAGGCTGCTTAGTCCGAAGCTCTAAACCAGGCTGGGAGGTGGGGGTCCAGCCTTCACAGGACCCCAGCCCGCCGCTCCGCTTCGTGGCTCTTCCCCTCGTTCCCAAAGCAGCGCCCGCCGAGCTCCGGGGACACTCTCGGGACGGAGTGTCGATTGTGCCAGACACGCGTCCACATCAAATCCAGGTGGACTTCTTCGCAAGATCCCGCTTTCCTTCTTCCCTCAAAATGTCCCCAAATAAACTCCCAGGGTGAACATGTAGCAAAAGGAAGAACAAGAGTCCGTCTGGGGAAAGGAGGTTAAGCTATCCTATGTTATTTTACTTACTACCTGTGTCTTTATTGTTTTGGTGTAAAATCAATCCGTTTTCTACGCTGGGTGGATAAAATGGGGGGAATGCGCACAGAGCTAGTGCCAGCCACGAAGCCTCTTTTCTCACGGCCCCTTGACTGCGGCATAGGAGCAGAGGCCCGCGCTTTTCCAAGTCCGTGAGTTCGAGATACAGATACACATCCATCAAAAAGGAAGAAGGGAAGACTATTCCGGATATTTTAATAGTAACAGGAACAAAGATGACACGAACCCCATCAAAGGAAACAATACTATTTTCATTCAATTTATCGCAAAGTGTCTTCAATTAATAACTTGGCACTTATTTAAAAAGTTTAACAGGTGAAACCGAAACAATTTGTACCAACAACACGTCATGAAATAACAGCATCTTCCTTTGTTTAAAATAACTTAATACACTAGAAAAAATATGGCAAATATAAATAAGTTTGTTTTCATGGAGAACAAATAGTTACAAAGCTCAACCGCATACCAAAGTTCAATGAGAAGAGCTTTTCCTTTTTCTTGTAAATTAAAAGAAAAAAACAAAAAACTAAGAAGGCTTGCTAGAGAATTGGGATACACATCGCTTCCGGGATACCCCAGTTTGAATAGCTACAGGAATTGAAACAAACAAAAGATTACTTGGATACACCTTTGTCAGATAAAATGCAAATGTTGAAATTCAACCATCAGTTCACATATTATAGCCAAAATAAACTTTGTTCGTGTGTATCAACATATTTTACACAAATCTAGCGCCCATAGCTAATCTAGCTGGGTGTTAAGGTGAAGCTGACGGAATAGAGCGGGGAAAATAAAGCACGGTCCTCAAACAGGACTTCAGGAAACCAGCAAGAGGGAATACAAGAAAAGGGGAGCGGGAGGGACTACCATTTATTGAGCGCCTACTATGTGTCAGGCGCTGTGCAAGGCGCTGTACCTTCATTATTTCATTTGGTCTCCTGGTTTTCTGTTTCCTTTGCCCACGTTTTCTGCCCGCCTCCATCTTTTTGGGACAAGCAGAATGTAGATATTTTCCCCCTCGGACTTTTTGCTTTTGTCCCCAGGACCAAAGACGGGGCAAAATATATATATATATATGTTTTGTTTTTTAACATATGCTTTTGGTATTGTTGTTTGTACTGAGGATGAAATGGAGCGAGCGCACGTGAGTAAAGGGTGGGGAGGACGGGGAGACACCATCAATGGAACAGAAGTAACATGCAAACCGGAATTTGCTGTCAGCAGTCCGGACAGTTTTGCCAAAATAATTTCTCAGAGAAATCTTTGTGGCATCATTTTTTATATTAACATTTTTTTCTCTTCTCGGTTTTGTTCTGTCTTCCTACTTCTTGCTCTTCCATACATGGTGGGTTTAAACTCAAAGCATCTATCTGATTCAACGGAAAAGGAGGCCCGCCTCTCTTATCAAATTTCTTGTATTAAAGTGAACTTCGCAGAAAAAAAGTCAGTTTCAAAACCTGTGAACTTCCCAGCTGCGCACTTCCTTTCATCTTGATTCTTGAAATAAGTTTACCTCTTTCTCTTGTTTTGCCTTCTTAGCCCATTAAAAACACACGCACTTTAAGTTGGTAACTCCCCCTATTCTCTGGAGATTCGTCCAGGTTATTTTTCCATATTTTTAAATGTATAAAATAAGTTTTAAAATATTTTCGATCCTTGGTGCTCTCTCCGATTTCAGCTTCCGCCAAACAGCAACAAGTTCACTTTCTCTTTTTCTCTCTGCTTTGTCTTTTCTATTTTTTTGTTTGCTTGTTTGTTTGTTTGTTTTCTTTCTTCTTTTTTTTTTTTGCTCCTTTTTATTAACAGGATTTTTATTCCTACGCAAGGGTCCATCGCTGCAGCTTTGCAGTGAGCCACAACTCCCAGCCCTCTCTTGTCCAGTCTCTCCAGACTTTGCCAAACCCGCCCCTGGAGGCGGAATCCCAGGCTGCAGGCGGGCGGTGGGTAGGCGGCGAGAAGCCGAGCTGGGCTGCCCGGGGCGTGGAGGGGCGCGGAGGGGCGGCCGGGGGCACCGCGGGCGGAGGGGACCAGGAGCAGCGGGCGCGGGGTGCAGCTGCGGCCGCGCGGGGGGCGCTGGCGTGGGCATCACAGGCCCAGGGCGGCCGCGTGCTTTTTGGCTTTCAGTCTGAGATCAGCGATGCTGGAGTTCTTGCTGGTGGTCTTGGCGGCGGCGGCGGCCGCCACCACGGAAGCCGCCGAGGCCGAGTCGGCCGCCAGCGTGGCGAGCGGCAGTCCGAAGGGCGGCGCCGGGAACATCATGTAGGGCGCGTGCGCCGCCAGGTGCGGGTGCAGGTGGTGGTGCGCGTGCGCCACGGCGCTGTCCAGCTGCAGCTGCGCCTGAACCTGAAAGGACAAGGGCGTCACGTTGCAATGACTATCCTAGGGTGACAACGAGAATAGAAACAGAGCATTAACGGCGTCCAGCTTGACTGGGGAGGACTGGGGGCGGGGGGCGGGAAGGGATCGTTTGGCTGCGCGTCTTGCCCCGAGAGTGACCTTCTCAGCCTGTTACTGAATCTGGGGCGCCAGGGGGGGATTCCAGTGGCCCTAGGTCTCCGCACCTCTCTCAGCGTGGGCTTATCTCTCTGTACCCCAGGGACCCCGTCTGCCGGAACCTGGCCGCCCCTTGGAGAGCTGGGCCGAAGAAAGGGCGGCATTATTATTGTGCTGAAACCTCGCCCTCCTGAAACTAACAATTGTATACTGGAAAAGCTGAGGGCTAGAGCTGTTAACCCCCTTTCCCTCCATACACCCTCCTTCCCCACTACCAAAGCACCGAGACTCCAAACACGCAAACTACAAAGCTTTTCCATGCCGCTTCAAGAAGCAATTGCATCTTCCCCACCATTGGCAGAGCTGTCAGACAGTACTCCCCCAACATTGACTGCCACCAGAATCACCTGGGGGTCTTGTTAAAACGCAGACTCTGATCCAGCAGGTCTGCATTTCTAACAGTCTCCCCGGTGGTGCTGAAGCTGTTGGCCCAAAGATCTCGTCCTGAGTAGTAAGGGTTTTCCTTCTCAAGGTCCCCTCTCCTTGTCTCGGGTCAATCCCTTTCACTTCAAAAGCCCAACCCCAGGGTGCCAGCGTCCTCTCCAAGAGAGCTAAAATCTCCCTAGCACTTACACTCAATACATGGGTACAACCAGGTGTCTCCCCAGATCAGGGCACTGGCGACTGGGCGCTAACTCATGACAGCACAGTCATGCCGAGCAGGGTTCCCAGTCGAAGCTGGGGAAGGTCAGGCACTAGTTGGGAAAGGGTTGTGCCCTCAGGCTCTGACAGCGGGGAGTTCCGAGCTCTGGGATTTCCCAGGATTAAATGATTGCTGCAGACTGTCCTTTTAAAACACAGTCTTAATGGTTTCTTTAAGGTTAAGAAAGGAATTTTGGAGGTAGGGCAGCCCTGGGAAGACCAAGACTTCACTTCACCAGGGATGAAGCTTTGCTTACAGAGAGAGCTTTAAAAAATCAAGTCTGAGTCGGGAGGACTTCTACTTATTTATTTTTCTTCCATCAGAGACATTTAATGTGACTAAGTGGTGGAAGATACCTGGAAAAAATATTTAGAAAGTTGCCTTAGAAACACTTTAGGACTAACCTCTGTGTTGAATATGACAAAGTGTTAATCAAAAGGCTTTTCCTTCCTCTTCCCAAGTGCAATCTTTAGAGCATTTTTAAAGGACCAGTTACTGCCCTGAGGCCCCTGCGGGGTTCCAACAGGGACAGAAAGGGCCAGTCATGCAGGCCCCTGACACTGTATGGATTTTTAAAGGGGAGTGGATACACTATATCATCTTAAAATCGTTTCTTTAACTGCTCAGACACCAACACTGGGACTTAGAAAGGGAGGATGCTCAACAGTTCAAGCAAATATCCAAGTCTTTCTGCAGTTAGAAACAGTTGAAACTAGGCTGTACTTGCCTGCTGAAATGGCATCCTTAAAGCACCTACATTGACATAAGGTGCGACTCGACAGGCTTCAAACTGGCTGGCAGCCCCTATGAGGACGCCTGCAAAAAATAGGGAACAAAACACAGTAATGTAAATAGCTCCAGCACTGCTCTCCAATGTTCCAAATGGTACCAAGATTGAACTAATTCCTTTGGAATTGAATTCTTAGCTTTCTAAACTGATGCCATAATTAAAATACATATAATTTACTCCCAAACCTTAGGACCCTCATTGATTGCCTACAGAAAAGATGCTTAATTTAAAGACATGGGTCATCTTTAGGAAGTTTTTTCAGTCTTTGTGATAACAATATGCTCCAACTCTCTTTTTACTTAGAATAGCAAATGTTCTTTGTATGAGATGCATACCTTTATGGAGTTGGTTTTCTTGTTTTCTACATTTAGCTCTTCGATTTTGAAACCAAACCTACAAAGTGGAGGGGAAAAAAAAAACCCTAGATATTATGACCCCAAAATTTAAAATTACAAGAATACGGAAGAGAAAAAAAAAGTAGTGTTTTAGACAAAGATTGGGAGATACAGCAAGCGATCTTTCATTATATACAACAGTCTCAATTTTCAAAGTTAAAAATGTAAATGAACTAGCAAAATAAAAAAGATTTCATAGACTTTTGCGAGATAAAGTGCTTCCTGATAAATTACTATTAGCCCTAGTTTCATCTTTCCCCATTACAGAGTCCCTAAGGCCTAAAACTCTCCCTGATACCTGATACCAACGTGATAATGGGTTTAGATGTTTGCACAATAAGACCTGAAAAGAATGTGCTCATTAATAGCCTGTAATATTAATTAGCTTCATCTTCAAGAAAAACCAAACACCAAAGCAAATAATGACTCTGGGTTTTTTTTTTGTGGGGGCGGGGGGAGCATTAGGAGTGGAGGAGAGGTAATTAGTGTCATAAAAATCTCACTACAAAGAAGTTTAGAATTTCTCTGTTCCTCTGTAGAGCAGAGTGTAACACAGGAGCAGGATAATTGTGCCATTATCATGATAATCTAATTTGCTTTTATAGAAAAAGCGGCTGCTTGCAGTTTAGGTGGTAGAGAAGCATCCAGAAAATAGCTCTAAAACTTAAATAAAAGTATGAAAAAATAAAGAGAAACAATAAAGTTCACTTAGTAAAAGACGAAAGAAAGAACATTCGTTGGGGGGAGGTGAATCAAGTAACTCCTGGATACTACCTTTTCCCGATATTACCTTTTTAAATAAACTTGCCAACTTTTAGATTTTTTTCAATACAAATATAGCTTGCTTTTATACCCCCGTTCCAATAATACAGCACACTGACCGGTTTACAAATGAATGCAAAAATACACGAAGATAAAATATTGCTTCAGAGCTAGTTCTGGTATGTTTGTGAAAGCAAGTGTCCCAATCAATGTAAATCTTCAAAAATTCCCCTGCCGAGTTAGTGTAATAGGAGGGCGGATTTCGTGCCAGGGTGCTGTCTTTTGTGCAATTCACATGGCCGGAGGCTTCTTGCCACTTCCTTCCCTAGAAGAGTTGGAGCTGAGATACTAATACTCATAATGATAATAATCATTATCACGTCCTTAAGGGTTGCTGAGCCCCTAGACATCTCAGTGCACCCAGTAAAGCAGCAGAGGCTTAAAAAGGAAGGTGTGCTGTTGACGCTTTGAGGACCAAGGCAGCCTATTATTACTTTTTTCCTTCAACGTGACTGCTCTGTTTTTGTCCTGATCCTATTACAAGACGCGGGGAAGCCCCATAAGAATTGCACATAGTTCGCTGCAGATGGTGGTCTCTGCGCCCAGAGACCCAGGGAGTATCTGTTACAGCCACACTTTGTAACAGCTGCAGATGTTCGGGGCCTACAACTGCTCCATGTGTTCAGACAAATAATGACCTTCTTTATTATTTGAGCAGAAATACTATCTGAAATATTTAAATTTGTTCTCCACAAACCTGGAAGGGTATATATATATATATATATATATATATATATATATATATACACACACACATATATGCCACACACCCCCTCACATACATATATTTACTTTTAAATGCCCCCAAAGCCTTCTTATGTTATTACGTTCACCTCCATAACCAGTAAAGAAAACGTGCTCAGATCTGAACTTCATCGGTTGTGACACCTGCTGGCGGGGGGGGGGGGGGGGGGGGGTCAGACTTTGAAAAGGCTAATATCCAGATACGTGGGTTGCTATTTTAAGATTGAGTTTCTGTAGGTGCAGGCTGCCTCAGTTCAATGAGTGAACAAAGAGTCACCAAAACACATTTGTTTCCCCACCGTTTCACACGCAGCTCGAGATCGACCGCTAATGGCAGACTGTAAATGTTTGCACCTAACAGTTGCTAATTTACTTTATAGTCTGTACATCTATAAACCTAATTGGCATATCCGCTTGGCAAACCTACACCCCGAAGCAGACCCTCAAGAAACCCAACTCTCACGAGCAAAATATCCGTTGTTAACTTCTAAAGCATCCAGAGATAAAACGTTTTCTGTGGGATTTTTTTTTTTTTTTTAAGGCTTATAAAACTAGGCGCACTAGGATTAAACCACATTAAAGCCAGCACCAGGCGAGGCGGGTGTGGTTTATAGAAACTCTGGGAGCAAGCCCAGCATAGCTCTCTTCTGCTGGGAACATATGTTGGGACGGGAGAGAAAAAACAATGCTATAGGACTAAAATCTAGTTAGGAAAACGTAACATTCCTTTCCTTCTTACCTCACACCAGACACATGAACCCGCACCCTGGATGTGTGGCCCCCAAGCCACCTGCCCACCTCCAGACCCGCCTTCCCCCTTCACGCCCCGGGCCCAGCCTCAGCCTCCTCGCAGCTCTCGGTACCTGCACGCGGGCCTCGGACAGGCCCAGCCGCTGGCTCAGCTCCTCGCGCATGAAGGCGTCAGGGTAGTGGGTCTCGTCAAAAAGCCTCTCCAGCTCGTTGAGTTGTTCCAGGGTGAAATTGGTCCGACTTCGCCTCTGCTTGATTTTAGTCTGGCCTTCGTCCTCCATCCCTTTCGCATCCTCTTTGCGGTCCTTCAGCTCCGGGGACACTGGAGGGGGGCACCACGGATGGGGCCACACATACATTCACCCGCGCGCGCGCGCACCAATACACACACACACACACACACACACACACACACACACACACACACACGAACAAAAACAACATAGCAAATCGCATTACCAGGTTTGTCTCAAAGAAGGGGGGAAGATCCAGCCCCTCCCTCTTGCCCTGAGGAAGAGGGTCCTCAAGAAGTACAAAGGTCAAGTCGGGGAGGCCGCCCAGGGCAGGGTGGGCGTTCACCTCCCCTCCGCAGTCTGTGGCCTCAGCTCACCGCCTCACTCTGCACCCCATAGTCTCCTGCACCCCCTACCCCCACCAAGGCCACATCTGCTCCACTCACCCTCTCTCAGTCACTCTCTGCCAAGCACGCCCAGAAATCAAAGCACTGCGCCGGGTGCCTTGCAGAGCGCGGCCCGGGCAGAAGGGCGCGGCGAGGCCACGCATTGGCCTCTCACATCACCCATTCCCAGAGGGCTGGGCCCTTCTCTGGCCAGCTGTGACCGCCGCTGGCTCCCTGCCTCTTGCAAACTTGCTGGTGTACTTTAGGAACAATTGGGCCGAAAGGTCGCAGCGGGAGAGCAAGACCCGGGTGCTGCGCCATTCAGGGAGCGGAATCTCCCGGCACCCTGCGCCTTCCCAGGGCTTCGGCCAAGTCCCGCGGGCAGCCCTACAGGCAGCCTGGCATTCCCTGTCCCCCCTCCCGACTCAGGCCGCCTGAGCACAAGCGCCCACGCCATGTTGGCGGCCTGGAGGGCTCGCCGCCCACGCTGGGCCAGCACGCAAGGGCGGAAAACCAGCCTCTGTGGCCCGAGAAACCCACCGCTGCTCTGTCTCTCCTTCTCCCTCCCCCGTGGAAACGCAGACTCGACCCTAAATGCTTAAACCCACAGAGATCAACAGGTTCAAGCGGAACAATCGCGGTCCTCCGTTTCTATTGGTTGCTCACAGTCTTTTCATGCATCCAGCAGCTCGGATGTTTAATAAAATATGCATTTTTCTGCTCTGGGTTTGCACACATCCGTTGATATTTTTCTTGTCCTTCCTTTTAAAAACAGGAGCTCCACAAGCGTGAGCATACAGAGCGACCCAAGGGATATATTATTTTTTAGGCCAAGGGGCAGTGAACCAGGGAGCCGGTATCAACCTAAACTGTCCCCTAAAACCTGCCTCTTCTGCGCCCAAGTCGGTGAATCGACTTCTCGGGTGTCAAGGCTGAGTTTGGATACCGAGACAGTTTGCAGTTCTTCTCAGCCCCAAATCCTGATCAGCATGGGTTTTCAAAATCATTTCCAGAAGAGCCTTGCAAAATAATTCCGATCTGCAGAGAAACTGACATTTGCCCTGAGCTTGGAAGTCAACACTCCCAGGGACTGCGCCCGCCCGGGGTTCAGACCCGAACCTCGCCCTCCGGCCAGCTGGAGAGCCCAGGGTCTGGGACAGTGAACCAACACCAGGGGGGCTGCCCTGGGCCCGTGACAGCTGTGCCCTCACTTCCCAAATTTAGGGGTACTTGGTGCCGGGTCTGGCCGAGAAGAGTCTAGACTTCAGCCCAGCCTGGCCGCCTGGCTGTGGTGATCTTAAGCGCTGCCTGCATTTTTAGTTCTCAGAGTTCGTTTTGTGGCCATCTGTCCTTCCTCCGGGGAGGAAGTGGACATTATAGCCAACATTCGGATCCAATTTAATAGGAAAAAATTTCCACAGATACTGCAGTGAAATTTAAATATGAAAACACACCCTTCGGATTCTGCCAAAGGGGTCAGAAGGCTTTGTCTATTTCATGTCGTCTACACAGTGGACGCCTGTCAAACTTTTGCAGCTTCAAAGAGAAAGATGTCCAAATTGCAAGTTGATTAATAGACTTAATATAATCTCTATTTTGCCCCCAAATTTCCACTTAATGGCCTAAACAGGAACAGACCGTATTATAAACAACTTAATTGCTTGCTTAAATATGTGATTCTACGCATGCCACATATTTTCTTAATTGGAAAAATATGGCAGCCCATTAGTTACTGCAGGCACCAAGTGCCAAATTAATTTTATTGTTGAACTCCTTCGAATTGGCACAGGACGCTCCACCATCTAGGTAAAGCCGCTTTGTAACACTTCTCTAGCACCAAAGAATTTCTTTCTTCTCCGCAAGACGAGTAGTGGACGATGCAAAGCAATAAAGTAAGTGTGTAAATATAGAAAAAAACACCTCTAAAACAGGAACCTAAAGGCGTCAGCCAGAGAAGGAACAGAGCCCGGATTTTAGCCTGCCTCGACCTCATTCTACCTTTGTAACTCAAAGAGAACGGGAAGTTGTGGCCCCTAGGATCCTGGATCTCTGCGCAATTGGAAGGTTTTCTAGCAGCGGCCCAAACCCCAGGGGTGACCCGAGCGGGAAGCCAGTGTTTCTCTCTCCTTTTCTCTCTAAAAGTCGGCGCTAGATGCTAGCCTTAATCCGGCCGCCTGCCTGAGCCCTTGCCAGCACCCGGTCCGCGAAGCTCGGCCTCGAGAACTTCCCCCTCCGCCCGCGGCCCCTGCGGGCTGCGGGCCCATCTCCGGCTGGTGGAAATGCTTTTCGGTGGAATGGGAACAGCCGGAGCATCCGCGAAGGGCGCAAGCGAACCCCCGCACTCACACTCGGCCCCCACTCACGACCGTGCGCACCGCCGGCCTCCCGCCCTCCACCGTCACTCTAGCTTGCAGAGCTGGGGTCCCAGGGCCCTCTCGGCGTCCCGCCCCCGCCCCGCGGGGCCTCGGGATCCCCTCGGGCCCGAGAGGCGTCGGGAAGGCGGGGAAGGGGACCGCGGCCGGGATCGGGCCGTTACCCTCGGTGAGCCGCGGGCTGCCCGGCTCCCTGCTTCTCTCGGCGGCGCCCATGTCCAGTTCCCGGACAGGAGAGCGCCCTCCTCCTGTTCCTCCGCCTGCTCCTCCTCCTCCTCCGCCTCCTCCGCCTCCGCCTCCGCCTCCTCCTCCGCCGCCACCGCCTCCGCCGGCCGCCCGGACTGCCGGGCTGCTGCGCTCGTCGCGGCCCGGCTCGGCGCCCGGCGCCTCCTTGGCCCCGCGCAGCGGCCCGCTTTCCAGCACCTCCCGGTACGTTATGATTTCCTTCTTCTCCTTCACTTTCTGGTCAAAAGACTTGGAGACGAACGCCGTGAGTTCTTCCATGGCCGCCACCGGCCGGCAGCCGCGCGCTCAACCTCGCCCAGCCGAGCCCCGCGCGTTTTTTCCTTCTCCTTTTTTTACTGCTCCAGCCCCCCCAGTAATAACACATCAATGGGGCAGGGGGTGGAGGGGGGAGGAGGAGGAGGAGGAAACGAGGAGAAGACTGAAGAAGGAGGAGAAGTGAAAGGAGGAAAAGAAGTCAGAAGACGAGGAGGAGGAGGAGGAGGAGGAGGAGAGGGCGGGGGCCGCGGCAGGGAATGGGGACTGGCGCTCCCCCGCCGAAGCGCGCTCGTTCAGGGGGAAGATCTTTGACAATTCTTCCTGCGGAGAGTTCCGATCTGATAGCGACGCTGCGCTGGAAGTCTCACTATTTATACTTGGCAAAGGCGGCCCTTGTTCCGCGTAAATTACCTCCCCGCAACTCCAAGTGAGCACCTTCCCGGGGAGCAGCCGCGCCACTACCTGGCGCGGGGGCGGGGGGAGCCGGGAAGAGACTGAGAGAAACGGGGGGGGGGGAGACAGAGGGAGCGAGAAAGGCCGAAGGAGGGAGAGAGAGAGACGAGGGAGAGAGAGAGAGACGAGGGAGAGAGAGAGAGACGAGGGAGAGAGAGAGACGAGGGAGAGAGAGAGAGACGTGGGAGAGAGAGAGACGAGGGAGAGAGAGAGACGAGGGAGAGAGAGAGAGACGAGGGAGAGAGAGAGACGAGGGAGAGAGAGAGACGAGGGAGAGAGAGAGACGAGGGAGAGAGAGAGAGACGAGGGAGAGAGAGAGAGACGAGGGAGAGAGAGAGAGACGTGGGAGAGAGAGAGAGACGAGGGAGAGAGAGAGAGACGAGGGAGAGGGAGAGAGAGAGAGACGTGGGAGAGAGAGAGAGAGATGGGAGAGAGAGAGAGAGATGGGAGAGAGAGACGAGGGAGAGAGAGAGACGTGGGAGAGAGAGAGAGACGTGGGAGAGAGAGAGACGAGGGAGAGAGAGAGACGAGGGAGAGAGAGAGACGAGGGAGAGAGAGAGAGACGTGGGAGAGAGAGACGAGGGAGAGAGAGAGACGTGGGAGAGAGAGAGAGACGAGGGAGAGAGAGAGAGACGTGGGAGAGAGAGAGAGAGATGGGAGAGAGAGACGAGGGAGAGAGAGAGACGTGGGAGAGAGAGAGAGACGTGGGAGAGAGAGAGAGACGTGGGAGAGAGAGAGACGAGGGAGAGAGAGAGACGAGGGAGAGAGAGAGACGTGGGAGAGAGAGAGAGACGAGGGAGAGAGAGAGACGAGGGAGAGAGAGAGACGTGGGAGAGAGAGAGAGACGTGGGAGAGAGAGAGAGACGAGGGAGAGAGAGAGACGAGGGAGAGAGAGAGACGTGGGAGAGAGACAGAGACGAGGGAGAGAGAGAGACGAGGGAGAGAGAGAGAGACGTGGGAGAGAGAGAGACGAGGGAGAGAGAGAGAGACGAGGGAGAGAGAGAGAGACGTGGGAGAGAGAGAGAGACGTGGGAGAGAGAGAGACGAGGGAGAGAGAGAGAGACGAGGGAGAGAGAGAGACGAGGGAGAGAGAGAGACGTGGGAGAGAGAGAGACGAGGGAGAGAGAGAGACGAGGGAGAGAGAGAGAGACGAGGGAGAGAGAGAGAGACGTGGGAGAGAGAGAGACGAGGGAGAGAGAGAGACGAGGGAGAGAGAGAGACGTGGGAGAGAGAGAGACGAGGGAGAGAGAGAGACGTGGGAGAGAGAGAGACGAGGGAGAGAGAGAGACGAGGGAGAGAGAGAGAGACGAGGGAGAGAGAGAGAGACGTGGGAGAGAGAGAGAGACGAGGGAGAGAGAGAGAGACGTGGGAGAGAGAGAGACGAGGGAGAGAGAGAGAGACGAGGGAGAGAGAGAGACGAGGGAGAGAGAGAGAGACGTGGGAGAGAGAGAGAGACGAGGGAGAGAGAGAGACGAGGGAGAGAGAGAGAGACGAGGGAGAGAGAGAGACGAGGGAGAGAGAGAGAGACGAGGGAGAGAGAGAGAGACGAGGGAGAGAGAGAGAGACGAGGGAGAGAGAGAGAGACGTGGGAGAGAGAGAGACGAGGGAGAGAGAGAGACGTGGGAGAGAGAGAGAGACGAGGGAGAGAGAGAGACGAGGGAGAGAGAGAGAGACGAGGGAGAGAGAGAGAGACGTGGGAGAGAGAGAGACGAGGGAGAGAGAGAGAGACGAGGGAGAGAGAGAGAGACGTGGGAGAGAGAGAGAGACGTGGGAGAGAGAGAGAGACGAGGGAGAGAGAGAGACGAGGGAGAGAGAGAGAGACGAGGGAGAGAGAGAGACGAGGGAGAGAGAGAGAGACGTGGGAGAGAGAGAGACGAGGGAGAGAGAGAGATGTGGGAGAGAGAGAGACGAGGGAGAGAGAGAGAGACGAGGGAGAGAGAGAGAGACGAGGGAGAGAGAGAGATGTGGGAGAGAGAGAGACGAGGGAGAGAGAGAGAGACGAGGGAGAGAGAGAGAGACGAGGGAGAGAGAGAGAGAGACGAGGGAGAGAGAGACGTGGGAGAGAGAGAGAGACGTGGGAGAGAGAGAGACGAGGGAGAGAGAAAGAGACGAGGGGGAGAGAGAGAGACGAGGGAGAGAGAGAGACGAGGGAGAGAGAGAGAGACGAGGGAGAGAGAGAGAGACGAGGGAGAGAGAGAGAGACGTGGGAGAGAGAGAGACGAGGGAGAGAGAGAGACGAGGGAGAGAGAGAGAGACGTGGGAGAGAGAGAGACGAGGGAGAGAGAGAGACGAGGGAGAGAGAGAGAGACGAGGGAGAGAGAGAGAGACGTGGGAGAGAGAGAGAGACGTGGGAGAGAGAGAGAGACGAGGGAGAGAGAGAGACGAGGGAGAGAGAGAGAGACGAGGGAGAGAGAGAGAGACGAGGGAGAGAGAGAGACGAGGGAGAGAGAGAGACGAGGGAGAGAGAGAGAGAGACGTGGGAGAGAGAGAGACGAGGGAGAGAGAGAGACGAGGGAGAGAGAGAGACGAGGGAGAGAGAGAGACGAGGGAGAGAGAGAGACGAGGGAGAGAGAGAGACGAGGGAGAGAGAGAGACGTGGGAGAGAGAGAGACGAGGGAGAGAGAGAGACGAGGGAGAGAGAGAGAGACGTGGGAGAGAGAGAGACGAGGGAGAGAGAGAGACGAGGGAGAGAGAGAGACGAGGGAGAGAGGCGGATCGAGATCGCGAGGGCGCGAGCGCGCGCTGCCCGGGGCTGGAGCCCGGCTGGGGTGGGAGGGCAGCAAAGGGGGCCTGAAGGGGCGGGGAGAGGAGGCAGGTCCCCGGC
The DNA here is from genome assembly GCA_030035585.1 of Dugong dugon. Taxonomy (NCBI): domain Eukaryota; kingdom Metazoa; phylum Chordata; class Mammalia; order Sirenia; family Dugongidae; genus Dugong; species Dugong dugon. Next base: position 75,320,255 of record CM057479.1, read on the forward strand.
CGTCCGGGCTTTGCGAGCGCTTCGGCCGCCTGTGCTCGTGGCTATGAATCCAGGACTGACGAGAAGCCCTAATTAATTTAATTAGGCGTGGATTTTTGCGCTGGTGTCACGACTTAGTTAAACACTGGGGAGCTGGAGCGAGTCCACGGGGCGGGGCCGAGGGGAGACGGACAAGTGCGATGCTGTGGGCGTCAGGGCTCGTCCCGGCCCCGCGTTCTCCTCCGCCCCCGCCGCTCCCGCGGCCCGCGCCCCAGCATCACCTGGCCCCTTGTTCCCGGCCCGCATCAGATCCCGCATCCCCGTCTGCATCTCCGTCCGCCGCGGCCCCAGCTTCACCTCCATCCCAGGGTCAGGGTCCCCGGGCTGTTGGGGCCGCGCAGTTCCCTGTAGGGACTTCGTGGGCCGCAGTTAGAGCGGAGCCCCCCGCCCTGAGCCGTGAGAGTCACCGCGTTCCTGGGTCCTGGGGCCGAAGCCGACTTCGCCAGGCACACACGCCGCTCCAAGGGGCCGGTCGGTTGAACACGTTTCCAGAGCAGCTATTCCCTGACAAACCCCATTTTAAAGTGTTCCCTTTAAACACTTTAAAGGACAGTTCGACTTCATTCCCTCTTTGAGGTCTCAGGAACCCTTCGCCTCTTCTCTCACAAGTCTCGGGGTCACCGGGAATCCTCCCACGATGTACTTCGGGAGCTCTTCCTTAGCATCTGGGGAAACATTCTAGCTGATTTCTAAATTTTGAAAAACAAGGGATTACCCCTCTTTGAGTTTGGGGGGGAAAAATCGACGTTAAGTTTGTGCCACATCTAATTTTATTTATCGTGGATTTTTCAAAAAGAGACCCTCACTCTGAGAAAATCTCTCCTTAAAGCTACGGATGAAAATTCTATTTCTGAGCTATTTTCATAGAAACGGTTTGTTATATGGAAGGAATATAAATATTCCAGAGTCATTTGTCTCTATGTGTAGAACAGGGCTTGCTGTAAGACGGGTGAATATGCATATTTATACTCCCACAAGAATATTTACATACACAAAGTTGTATTTACTTGAGTGTGTCAACAAATATACCCCTTGGCTTGGGGGACAATGTCTAAATATTAAAGCAGACTTTCTGATGTTAAAGGTAATATGTTCGTTATAACGTGCTTGTTATAAATTGTCTTGGGACCAACAGTGTTAATAAAAATAAAAGCAATTAGAGAACACTGGCATGTATATCTTACCCTTCCATTGGTTAAGGTATCAGCACAAAGTTAGCACACATTTGAGAAGTTATACCTAAGGCAACTTAAAACATTTGTAAAAGAAAAGAGAAAACATAATCATGATTTAGTGTATTTAGTGTTTTACAATATATGTAAATAGAGCTATATATACACTTGGCTACTCCTCAGATTAAAATGTTCCCATTTGGTGAGTTTAGGAAAGATGGAACTCGTGGTTTTTAGAAATGATGCTTTTCCTTTTCTCAAATTCTAAAGCTGTTCTTTGTTTTTCTTTAAAAATTCATTTATTGCCTCATTTAGAAGAAATAAGTAGGATCTTTTAAGTTTCCAGTAGCAATAGTTTTTAAGTATTAAGGAATTATGTGAATATTTGCTTTTTATTTTATTATATCATAGAAGAATCTCAAACACTCAAACTTTCAAAAGTTATGTGATTTTAGAAACATGATTTTATATTTAGTCTTAGATTACTATCTGTGACTACTTTAATTTTGATATTATCTGTGGGGAATAACCATAAAACTTTAGTCCTTTATGGAAATCCGTTTTTGAGATTATTTAGCAGAATGATCAGTAGTAATAGGATCATCGAAATCAGTGAAATGCTCAAACAGCTCTCAAATTGACGTGTTCACACATATTCATAAACAGCTCTTCTAATTATATGCTAATAAGTGCCCAGGTAATTCTAACAATGTTGTTTCATTAAACAGCCAATATTGTCCGGACCGGAGATTTCAAAATGCAGTTTTGGTAAAAAAAGTAACGAGAGGAGAGCTCAGCTGACAGCCTGTGGACAAATACACGGGTTCCAATCAATTCAGTACCCTAAGGGTTCCCCCAGCCTCTTGAATTATTAAAAAATAAACCTGTAGTGTAGTAGCTAAGTTTTAAAACGGTCCCTAAAAACTGGCTAGTTAGGGTGGAGTCATTTACCAGAAAAATACTGCGGAGGTGATCTTCACCATCTCAAATGTCTGCGGGAACACTGTAGCTTGGGTATCTAGCAGTTGTGAATGAGTTGGTTTTCACAGTGGACCCAAACCAAAGCCAGCAGTTTATTTACCTCCTTAGCTTTGCTTTAGTTATAAGGAAAAAATGATTTTCACGCAAGGAAAGAGAAGCAACTTAGTATGAGTTACAGAAAACGCGGAATCGCTTTAATTTCTATTGGTGTAATTTAAAAAAACACTATAGATTTGATTCCTCTTTCAGAGGAAACCTCTCCCCGCCTCGGGCAGCCTTCTCCTATTCCTCTACCAACCAGTTACATTTATGTGAGAAACTAATTTGCACCCAACCTGTGAGTACCTTCACCTTCAGGGCAGAAGAAACACCGACTTTTAACGCATTTTTTGCAAATAAATCATTACAATTTAATCACACACGACTTTATACAGACGTACTCCCATGATTTATTATTGTTGGGCGAGCTTCTCCCTCCCTCCTCCCCCCAGCACCAGACAACCAATTTGGCTACGTATGGTTGTCATAACTTCCTACGAGACAGATTTCTTTACTGATTATCTGTGACGATCACGACGGTTACTAAGGCAATAACACCCTTCAGTCCCCACCTTTATTGCTTTTTGAGAACAAGAAAACCAAATAATCAAGCCAGCACGCGAAAGGAAAAAAAAAAAAAAACAACAACAACAAAAAACTGGCAGCGTGACAATCTACTCCCTCGGCACTCCCTTGGCCGGGCCGCTTCCATCGATGCGCTCGGCGGCGCGGCTGGTGCTGTCTGACGCTGGAACCAGGAAGGCGCTGAGCTTGAACTGAGGCGAGTTGGGCGGACGCCGGCGGTGTCTCATCGGGAGCGGCGTTTCCAGGTCTGCAGCGCGTGCACGTTAACGGGAAGTGTGAACCCGAAGGCCGGGGCCCAGGCGGTGCCCGCGTCCAGGGCCTGGGGAGCGGCGACCCGGCCGTCCCGCTTGAGGCCTGCTCGGGCCTGGTTTAGTCAGAGTCGGGACGCGCCGCATGGTGGGCGGCGGCCCCGCGCGTGCAGGTGTGCGCATGCGCCCCGTACCTGGGCGCCTCGCGACCCTGGGGTCGCGGCCAGGGCCGCGGGGGGGCGGTCGCAAGCCTCTGCTCGGCCCTTGGTCTGCAGGTGGTGCGGGAGGATTACCCGGAGCCGCCCCCCCCACCTCTAACCCCCTCGGCCCCAGTGGCCCCTGGTCCTTGACTGCCTCTTTGGGTTTCTGGCTCATCTTGCAAAATGTGTCTTGCGCTTGATCCCTGGCTGTAGGTGGATGGAGCGAGAGGGAGCCTGCACCCTGGTGCACCCCGTCCCCCTACTCTGTCTCTACCTTAGCTCTGCCTCCCTTCCAACCCTGCCTGGTCCTCCCAAGCTCATACTCGCTCACTGAGAGGATGGCCTGGGGTGCAGTAGACCTTCCTGTGTTGACTCGTGGTCATGTGGTCAATGACCAAGAGCGAATGGCTACCCATAAACTGTATACTTTGGTGGGAAGTTATAATGCGGCTTCACGCATACTGCCTACTCTTGGTTTTAGGTCCATTGAAAAAGAATTTCTCTCTCAGAGGTTAAATGCACACCGGAAACCTAAAAAAAAAAACCTGCATTTCCAGAATTAGCAGTAACCCAGTTGTGTTTCAGTTAATTAGGTGCCAGGTAGTGAAATAAATTCGTATGTCTTGTGTTGTCACACTAAGCATTCCAGTTGTCATCTTTGAACTTAGAAGTTTTAAGTGAAGGAGATACACAGAGTTCCCAGGTATAAGGATTTGAACAGATGTGGCAAGTGGAACTTTGTGGGGAAAGTAGTTATCTGTGGAGAGCAGCTTTAGTGTATAAATATTCACTTTCTTTGCAGGCAAAGGAGATTTCTTGCAAAGTGATAGGACTTTATTACTGCATGTTGTTAAATAAGAGGACTAAAAAAATGTCTGAAGCTGGAAAAGGTGAAGGCAGCTGGCACCTTTCTGTTAATTGGCCTACCATCTAGACCAGGCTCAGCAAATAGCGCTGTGCTGTCACTTGGAAAACATCTGTAATAGGATTGTTTAGTAGATGGATAGATGTATTTTCTGCTTTCACTTTTAAACCACTGCGGAGAAATTATTATGACTAATAAAAACCAACCCATTGCTGTCGAGTCAATTCCAACTAGTAGTGACCCTACAGGACAGATTAGAATTGCCCCATAGGGTTTCCAAGGAACAGCTGGTGGATTCAAACTGCTGACCTTTTTGTTAGCAGCGGAGCTCTTAACCACTGTGCCACCAGGGGTCCTTATGACTAATAATACGTAAAAAAATTAACAGATACTAGTCTACCCATTTTTAGTTGTGACGGGAGGGGTATTTTGACAGAATTCTTGATCTCTTGTGAGTTTTGCTTTGTTGAGCTCAAATTTTACTTCTTTTCCTGTCTTTTGCCGATTAAATATACCTGTTTGTGGATTTCTTCTTGTGCTAACTAGTGTTCACCCCATTTTACTTTATCTACCTGAGTTGGGTTTCTCATGGAAATGACTGCTCTTTTTCCTTCCCACCATTTGTGTATCCAGGATCTAGAAGGTTATAGTTTAATGTCCAAATGAATAAGTAGTGGAGAGGTAATTATAAACTGTCAAGCGCTTTAGGAACCTGCATTCTCTCAAACTGATTGCCTCTTTTCTGAAAAAGATGACTCCTTCTTGTACCCTTAATAATAAATGGACAAAAGGACTTGTATATGCTTTTGAGCCCTGTTTTCTTGAATGACCACTTTATGGCTCCATGTCTTCAATCAGTCACTTAAACTTTACAATAAGATGTTTTTTGTAATTTGATGTCATGGTGTAAATTCTATAGTTAGAGTAGTTGGGTGAATTTTGCAACCCTGAGAATACAACCGTGAAGAACTTGAGTGAGAGTAGAAAACCAATAACTGTAGGAATTTGCCTCTGTGTTGCCACTTTCACTTATAAAACTAAAACTAAACCCATTGACATCGATTCTGACTCATAGTGACCCTATAGGACAGATTAGAACTTCCTCATAGGATTTCCAAAGAGCAGCTGGTGGATTTGAACTGCCAGCTCTTTGGTTAGTAGCCAAGCTCTTAACCACTGCGCCACCAGATATATTGAAATCTGGGAGTCCTAAAAGTCTATGCTCATTGGCCTTAGCAGTAAGAACAATTGATGTGCCTTTACATACACCTTACCAATGGAATTAAGTATAAAGAGTTCCTCTTTATTAGGACTATGTAATGTAAATTGACCACCATGACTCAAGTGAGCAACTCTATTCACTTATATTCTAATTACATTAGGGATGCGGAGTATATTAGGGAAACCCAGGTGTAAGTATATATCTAGGGTTGTTGTTAGCTGCCTTGTGTGGGCTGTTGACTCATGGTGACCACAAGCACAACAGAATGTAACACTGCCCGGTCCTGTGCCATCCCCATGATTGGTCATGGATCCATAGGGTTTTCATTGGCTGATTTTCAGAAGTAGATCTCCAGGCTTTTCTTCCTAGTCTGTCTTAGTCTGGAAGCTCCCCTGAAGCTTGTTTAGCTTCATAGCAACACACAAGCCTCCACTGATGAATTCATGAAGGCTCCAATTTCTCCACATCCTTGCCAACACTAGTTATTTTCAATTTTTCTAATAACCATTCTGGTACGGGTGAAGTGGTATCTCATTGTGGTTTTGGCTTGCATTAACCTAATAACTGATGATGTTGAGCATCTTTTCATGTGCTTATTGACCATTTGTGTATCTTTGGAGAAATGTCTATTCAAGTCCTTTGCTCATTTTGAATTGAGTTGTTTGTTTCTTTGTTGTTGAGTTGTCAGAGCTCACTGTATGTTTGAGATATTAAACCCTTATCAAATATGTGATTTTCAAATATCTTCTCCCATTTTATGGATTGCCTTTTCACTGTCTTGATAATATTCTAGTGTGATGGTTAATTTTGTGTGTCACCTTAGCTAGGCTATGATACCCAGCAGTTTGGTCAAATACTAGTCAGACCTCTGTTCTGAAGCAGTTACACGTGATTAAATCAGTTGACCTTAAGTGAAGTACGTTACTCTCCATAATGAAGCAAAAAGGAAGTTTCCATAGGGTATATTCTGTCTTCAAGCTATAAATAGATACTTTACCAGGAATCCCTCACTATTCCCTCTTCCCATCACCTGACTTACGGATTTGGGGACACAGGCCTGCAGGAATCTCCAGCCTGTACAACCTGTAGATTTTGGATTTGCCTCATAATCACTTGAGCAATTTATTACAATAAGTCTCTCTCTCTCTCGTATGTGTGTGTATTTACACACACACATTCTCAAGATATCTGTCATTCTTTGATACACAGCAGAAGTTATTTTTAGGATAATTTCCCTTTCTTTCTTTTCTGTGTTCTGTTTTTGTGGAATATATCTCTTTTTCTCTCTCACTAGTTCTGTTTCTTTAGAGAACCCTAGGCACCTTGTTTTCCAGTTTTGCAAGTCTAATGTCTGGTTTAATAGAAGACAACTGGATTCTCATATCTGCATCTACATTCAGTGTATTATGATGAGTTATTTTGATTAAAGTTTATGCAGAAAATCTGGCCTCACACAAATATACTCTTGGAAAGAGTGGAATTTTAATAGCCTTTTCAAGTAATTATCTCTTTGATACTACACCAAAACTCAACAAGTGGTATTTCTTAAAGGTTGGTTGCAGTGTGGTGTTTGAAACCATATCAATGACCATTTCATGCTATTGCATTAAAATTCATTGACCTGTCTTGCACCATGAATGGATTTTTTATCCAAGTGTGATTTTGTGATATCATGCATTAGCCAGTTGGAAAATATTGGTTCACTGAGTTATTCATGGCTTCTAAATGTTGACACCCTTTATTTTATAATATCGAAGACTCACATTTTGTTAATATCACCACTGATCTTATTAGAGAAGTCTTAATTACTGGGAAGCTGTCACTCTTAAGATGGCAGACAAAAGTTATCCAAAACTCTAGTTTTTGCTTGAAAGCTTAAATTTTATCATTGGCAATGAATGCTGTCAGTTTTCTTTGAAGAGAAATGCTCCCTTCATTCATTTTAAGAAAAATGTCTGCCAGATACTGAGGTCTGAATTCAAATACTGAATAATCATAGTTGATCAGGTCTTTCAAGTCTAAATGGTGTCCCATGATAGTAGCAGCTAGTTCAGTTTGCAATTCAGTTGCAGAAATGTTTTTTCTCAAGATAACCATCATTCTTCATTGTGAAGCAGAAGTTATTTTTTGGATAATTTTCCTTCCTCTCTTTTCTCTGTTCTGTTGTTATGAAAAGCTTATCGGTTGGTGTCCAGTGTCACAGACTGAACCTCTTTTACCTCTTATTTTTCTTTGTCTCTTCTACTGTCTTTGAGTCCTTTGATTTTATCTTTCAACCCTATTGTAGTTTGAAAAAAAATTGTTTATCATTTGTTTAAATTTTAAACTCTGTCTCCTGTTTTTTGAATGTTGCACTTATTCTTGTTTGCTGTATAGTCTTCTCATATGTTTCTGAGGACATTAACTGTGATTTTCTTTTTTTTTGAAGTTTTCTGCTACGTGTTCCAAGTCTACACTGAGTTGCCTTTTTTTTTTCTGTTTTGATTTCTGTCTTTTAAGATGAAGGTTTTCATCACATGTTGGGTTATCCTTTGTTGTATATTCACTAAAAAGCTTACAGAAACTCTGTGTTTTGAGTTTGTCAATTGATGGGCTTCATTATAGGGTGATTGGGTGAAGACCTGGTCTTTTTGTTGGGGGACCCTCAAATACTTATATATCGTTTCTCAGGTACTGGTCAGTGTTTGCAGAGAAGTCTCCAATTTCTTTCCTGGAGATTGGATCTTCTGGAATTCTTGGATCCAAGCCCCCAGAGAGGTGCACTTTTACCGTTAGTTTGGAGACTTTCACCTGATCGCTTTAACCTTTAGTTTGGCTTCTTGCTGTCCTTTCTTCTGTGTCTCTGGACCTGGTGCTTCATTGCTTCACTGTTTTTCCAAAATAAATCTCTCCTGCTCAGGTATGTGGAAGAGCAGTCACCTGGCTAGGTGGGATAGGGAAAGGGACCTGGGATTCTCCTTCTTTTACAACCTTTCAACCAACTCCCCTGTTTTTAGTTGCATGCCTCACTGGGCCTGCTATGATGTCTGTTGTCTCAAATTCCTGATCCTCTCTGATTTTTGCTATGTGAATTGGCTTTTGTCTTGTTGGAATTCTCTGCAGTTGTCTGGTGTTCAGCTTTCCTAGTCCTGAATCCTCCATCTGTTTTTCGTTTGCTAAAAATTTGTTGACATATCTTGTCTACTGTTCCTGTTGTTTTCTATCCTTGTGAATTTATAATTTTTTTATTCCTTTACTCTTATTTTAGTGTTTTTTAAAGTAGTTAATAGGAAAGTAATGAAAACTTATCTTAATTAAGGTAGTTTTTTATGAATAAAGAAACTTCTTAAGTGCCTAAATGTGAAAACAAGAAAGGAAGAAAAAGCCAGGAAATAAGAAAACTTAGATTATCTATCACTCAGTTGTGTACGTATTTCTTAATGGATAAAACCAAAAACCAAACCCATTACTGTCCAGTAGATTCCGACTCATAGTGATTCTATAGGACTGAGTAGAACTGCCCCATAGGGTTTCCAAGGAGTGGCTAGTGGATTCAGACTGCTGACCTGTTGCTTAGCAGCCAACCGCTTAACCACTGCACCACCAGGGCCACTTCTTAATGTGTGTGTGTGTGTATATATACATATATGTATACCTATAAATACATATATATCACTTTTTAATTGACCAAAAACAAAATAGCCAAAGAGGAAATAGTTTAAAAAGAAAAAAGTTACTCAGTTTCATTCCTTAAATAGTATCATTTCATTTTTGTTCTTGTACATATGTACATATGTTTTAATTGTAGTCATGCAGATAGTTTTAATAATGCTGTAGTGAATATCTTTATGAATTTCACATCTTTATTTTTGAAAAACATTTTAAGGTATATTCTCAGAAAAGGGTTGCTCTGTCAAAAAAGCATTAACGTTTTTATGGCTCTGTTTAAGTTGCTTAATTGCTTTCTAAAAGGATTACACCACCACTTGATATGGAGCCCTGGTGGCGCAGTGGTTAAGAGCTCGGCTGCTAACCAAAAGATCAGCAGTCCAAATCCAGTGGCCGCTCCTTGGAAACCCTATGGGGCAGTTCTCCTCTGTCCTATAGCATCGCTATGAGTTGGAATCAACTCTCCGGCATCGGGTTTTGTTTTTTTTTTTTCTTCTTTTCCATATAGATACAGGGGTGTGTGAAGAGTTGACTGACTTCACAATAACCTCATCAGCTTTGGTGCTTCAGCTGATTTCCTCCCCCAAATTTCCCAAGTGAGGATAGTGCATTGTTTCAGTTTGTACCTTGCTGATGACTAATGAAGTCTTATCCTCTTAAAAATTTAGAATTTTCAGTTAGAAAAATATGACTGAGATATTAAAATATCTTTTGTCTTCAGGGAATATGAAAATGAAGGAATAGATGGTTGATCACTAATGTAACTGTCATACAATCAATGAAAAATGCAACTTAACAGATAAGGAAATTGATTTAATGAACTGTCCTCGGGATTGGCTTTTTGAGAGACCTTTGACAACATTTGTGGCATATTCAGATTGTTTATAAATTCTAACAACTGTTCAGTGATTCCCTAAAAGACTGTACTAGAGCTGTTTCTAACATCCTGTCAAGAAGCCAGACACATTTAAAATTTTACTTTAAATAATAGTTTAAAAATTTTATAAACTTTTACAAAAATTACTGTATTGAATTTTACCCATAGTGCTATTGTGTTAGAGATAATTTTCTTTGAATTTAAGCTTATAGAAATGGGACGCCGGTCATCAGATACTGAAGAGGAAAGCAGAAGTAAGAGAAAGAAGAAGCACCGTAGACGATCTTCGTCAAGTAGCTCTTCAGATAGTAGGACATACAGCCGAAAGAAGGGTGGAAGAAAATCAAGGTCAAAGTCAAGATCTTGGTCCAGAGATCTTCAGCCTCGTTCACATTCTTATGACAGAAGGTGATTTTCATAATTTTTATTTATACAGTACTGAGGGCAAAATTCTTCAGAGTTCATATATTTTTGTACTTTTAATTTTGTTGGGTAAAACATTTTTTTAAACAGTTTTATATTCGTGACAGGTGCCAAGTCAGTGGCTTTTTCACCAGGCCTGGCCCATGGGTAAGGAGCCCTGGTGGCACAATGGTTAGGCACTCAGCTGTTAACTCAGAGACTGGTGACTGGAACTCACTCTACATCTCCACAGGAGAACAGACCTGGCAATCTGCTTCCGTAAAAATTACAACCTAGAAAACCTTATGGGGGCAGTTCTGCTCTGTCATATACGGTTGCTGTGAGTTGAAATGTACTCGACGGCACACAGCAGCAAGCCCGTGAGTTTAGCATCCTCACCTTTGCTTATTCTTTGTAGACAAGCAGATAGAAACTGTTTAAGTTCTCATCTCATAATATTTGATAAAATTTGGGGGATTGTATACTAATTAAAATCTATAATGCCTTAATCAGTATGGGATCCCATCACTAAATTATGAATCAGTCATCTGGTGAGTCAAGAGGAATAACATTTTCATTTATTTCTGTTTGCTTCAAGGAAGGAGAAAAATGAGATGTGGTCACCTTCTCTACATAGTAAAAATGAAACGATACTTTAGAAGATTTGTTCTTAATGTCTATAATAAAAATTTTTATAGCAGTGATGTTTGATTATATCTTATTTCAGACGCAGGCATCGATCAAGCAGTAGCTCTTCTTATGGCTCAAGAAGAAAACGAAGTCGAAGCCGCTCAAGGGGTCGAGGGAAATCCTATAGAGTTCAGAGGTCTAGGTCAAAAAGCAGAACAAGAAGGTATGCTATATGTCAGGTATTTATGGCTTTGTAACAGAAGATCCCCAAATCTAGTGACTTAAAGCAATAATCATTTATTTTCTCATGATTTTACAATTTTGACTGAGTTCAGTGACAGTTCTCCTTGTTTCACCTGGGCTTGCTCATGTGGTTGACACCTTCACTGGAACTGGATGATCCAGTGTGGCTTCACTCATACAGCTGGTACTTGGTGCTGGCTGTTGGCTGGGGTGCTTCAGATCTCCTGTACGTGACCTTTCATCTTCCGGGAGGCTAGGCTGGGCTTTTCACATGATGTGGAAGTATTTCAAGGGGCTGAGAGCAGAAGTTGCAAAGCCGCTTAAGGTTTAGTATAGAAGTAGTACGGTGTCACTCCTGTCTTTTCTGGCTGTGCTCAAAGACCAGGGTGGAGAATAGCCTATCTGGAGAAAGTTGTACATTTTGAGTAATGGTAGAAAATAGAATTGAATAGGAGGAGGGGCCATGGTATTGAGGAACTTGATAAAGGTAGCATTCAGAAGTTATTGAAGATTTTTGAACGTTAGAATAAAAACGTTTAGGGAGATCACTTCTCTCTGCTTAGATAGTCCTGCTTACTACTATTGGGCTCTAATTAGGCTCACATTAGCAGCCTGATTTTGTTATCTAGGGGTGAAATTTCCATTTCTCTCTCTGACTCTGAAGTTGGGTAATAGTAGTAAGGTCCAGATGTTTAGCATTTCAGGCCTTGTATAATTCGGCCTCAGCCTCTTCTCCTTTGTGCATACCCCATGTGTAACCTGACTGTACTGGGTGCCCTTGTTCTCCGTAACGAGTCTCTGGCTGGTGCAAACAGTGAACGTACTTGGCTGCTAACGGAAAGGGAGGAGACTAGTCCACCCAGAGGTGCTTTGGAAGAGAGCCCTGGTGATCTACTTCTGAAAACTCAGCTCTGCTGTGACACACGCCGGGGCGCCATCAGTTGGAGTCACCTCAACGGCAGCTGGTTGGTTGGCTGGGTCTCCATGCATGCCCCCGTGTTGCTAGCTTTGCTTATTTGAGGATTGTCTCTATTTTCAGAATTTTTCCTACCCTTTGACATTCAGTTTTATTTAACCTTTAATATCTCTTCTTCTTTAACTCCTTTTTTGATTCATACCTTTCTACCCCCAAGTTGAATTTAATTTAGTCTTTCTCTGACCCGCCATCACATGTGGTTCCTGATGTGTAACAGTTACAGGTATTTATGTTTTTATTCTCATGTATTGTAAACTTTTAGAGCAGAAGCTCCTGATACCCAGCAGTGCCTTGCATAAGGTAGGTGCTCAGTAAACACACACTGATTAATTGGAGAAATGAAGTTAGGTAAGAGAGCCAATTTTTGTAGCAAGAAAAAGTATCATTTTACTGATTTATAGAAGGAAAGTTTTATTTTGAATGTATTGATTTGTCTACAAAGAGGCTGATTACCAGAAAACAGCCTCAATTGAAGTTTTGGTCCATGGGAATAGAAATAATAATGCCATGCCTTTGTGTGGTCTCTCCTAATTTACAGGAGTATTTCCACATCTACTGGATCAGTCAGAGTTTGGTTAGGAAAACAGAGACCACTGGATTCCAAGCATAAAGGGTTTTAACACGGAATTAAAGGCTTATATAACCTTTGGAAGAGCTCATGGACTGAAGGTCAGGGAAGCTGTCACTGATTATGTCAGCCTTAAGCATGGTAACTGGTTGTTGTTTCAGAAGTCACTGGAAATCTTAAGAACTCTGCCACTTTGCAGCACCAAGGTGAGTGGTTCTGAGCAAACTCCTCCTCACCTGGAAGTTGACTCTCTGTCCAGGTGTTTACCTATGGCTCTGCAGACGACACTTGGGAAATGTGGTTATTTTTTTTTCGATGCAGGAAGACCTTAAAAGGAGAGCCACTGATGTCTGGTTGTAGCCGCCAGGCACCACGCAGGGTACAGCCTTTGTCTTGTATATGAGGAAGCAAGTTCAGGGGTTTATTCAAAACAGCAGCTTCTCAGCCTCCTGCATCCACACCCGCATCCACTCCTGCGTTTAACTACAGTAACTAAATGATCTGGAGACACCGAAAGGACCTAAATTTTGAGAGATTACAAAATTGATGTCCTGTACACTAAAATTATAATTAGAAAATTAATTTTTTTAGTGAAGTATATATGCCATAAAACTTACCGTTTTAACCAGTTCAGGGGTATTAAGTATATAAGTACATTCACAATGTTGTGTAACCAGCACCACTATTTCCAGGACTTTTTCAGCACTCCAAACAGAAACTCTACCTATTAAGCAATAATTCCCCACTCCCCTTACCCCTAGCCCCTTGTAACCACTAATCTATTTTCTGTCTCTTATGAATTTGCCTATTCTAGATATTTCATGTAAATGGAATCATACAATATTTGTCTTTTTGTGCCTGTCTTATTGCAGTCAGCATAATGCTTTCAGGGTTCATCCCTGTCGTAGCGTGGATAGATCTTCATTCCTTTTTTAGGGTGGAATAGTATTCCATTGTATGTGTATATATCACGTTTTGTTTAGCCATTCATCTGTTGATAGGCACTTAGGTCATTTCTACTTTTTGGCTACTGTGAAGAATGTGACTGTGAATATTGCATTTTACATTCCCACTAGCAATACAGGAGGGTTCAGATTTCTCCGCTTTCTTGCCAACACCCGTTATTTTTCTGTTTTTTTTTTTTTTATTTGTAATAGCCATCCTAGTGGGTGTAAGGTGGTATCTCATTGTGGTTTTGGTTTGCATTTCCCTAATGACTAATGATATTGAGCATCTTTTCATGGGCTTATTGGCCATTTGTATATCTTCTTTGGAGAAATGTCTACTCAAGTTGTTTACCCATTTTGAATTCTGTTTTTTTTGTTGTTGTTGCTGTTGTTGGCTTATGGAGTTCTTTATATATTCTGGATGTTGAATTCTTATGAGATATATGATTTGCAAATATTTTTTCCTGTTCTGTGGCGTGTCTTTTTACTCTCTTGGTAGTGTCCTTTGAAGTACAAAACTTTAATTTTGATGAAGTTCGGTTAACCTATTTTTTCTTTTGTTGTCTGTGGTTTAGAAACCGTTGCCACATCCAAGGTCATGAAGATTTGCTCCTGTGTTTTCTTCGAAGAGTTTTATAGTTTTAGATATTCAATTTAGGTCTTTTACCCATTTTGAGTTAGTTTTTGTAAATGGTATAAGGTAAGGGCCTAACTTCATTCTTTTGAAAGTAGTTACCCAGTTTTCCCAGCACATTTGTTGAAGAGATTGTCCTTTTCCCATTGATTAGTCCTGGCACCTTTGTCTAAAACCAATTGACCATATATGTGAGGGTTATAATTTAGAAATTTATCCTTCAAAAAATTTAAACAAAGTGAGTTTCTAGGTTTATCTTGGTTTAAAGAAAAAAATTGAACAAGTGATTCCTTGAACAGTTTAATCAATCAAGGTTTTAATTTAAATAGAAAAGAAAGGTTTTAATTTAAATAGAGCAGTGAGTTTTTCAAAAAAAATTACTGTATGATTCTAAATCTGAAGATATGATGCTTCTGATCTCTGTGAATAGTTTGTTTTTTTAATAGAAGATAGTGATTTTTGTCATAGAAAGTCACATGATTTCAGCAAACCTTGTTACCTGTAGAAAAAGTAGTTTAAAGATTAAGTGTGATCTAGGGGATCGCAGGAGGTGGAAAGTCAAATGTTTGAGTTTACAGCAATTTCCATGGGTAAGGTTATAGGGTAATTGGGTGATTGTGCTTTTTAATACAATTTTGTACGTTCTTCTCGAAGGACTCAAGTTGTGATGTGTATCACGTCACTCCCGTCTCCATCCGTGAGAAACTTACCCTGTTATTTGCAGTTATTCACTTGTTTTCTCGGTTCTAGAACATCAGAAGGTAGTTATCGTTAATGCACGTTGTTGTTGTTGTTGTGTGCCGTCGAGTGGATTCCGACTCCTAGCGACCCTGTGGGACAGAGCAGAACTGCCCCATAGGATTTCCAAGGAGCAGCTGGTGGATTCGAACTGCTGACCTTTTGGTTAGCAGCCAAACTTTTCACCATTAGGCCATCAGGGCTCAAGCTATACACAAAAGGTCATATATTGTATGATTTCATTGATATGAAACATCCAGAATAGATAAATAGATTCAGGACACAGATTTGTGGTTGCCAGGGACTGGGAGAACGGGGGATGAGAAGAAATTACTTAATGAGTAAGGGGTTTTACTTTGGAGTGATGGAAATATTTTGGAACTAGATGGAGGTGGTGATTGTACAACACTGTGAGTGTACTAAATGCTGCTGAATTGTTTTAAAATGGTTAATTTTATGTTAGGTGAATTTTATTTCAATAAATTATTTTTCAAAAAGATTTTTACCTTAGTTCTCTATCCCCTCCTTCTTTCAGTATGGTTGATTTCTTCATTTTGAAATAATTAGGTTCATTTATTTCTGTTTATATATGTAATTTTAAGTTTTTTCCTCTAAACTTTTTTTATTTTATTTATCTGTCTTTCTCTCGCTTTCTCTCAGTATGTGAAATGTTAATATGGTTCCCAAAGACAGCACTGTTTACTGAAAGATGTACTCAGGGAACTGTCACTCCCTCTCTTACCTTCTGTCCCATTCTCACCCTCCACCTAGATAACCAGTGTTACTAGTTCGTAGTTTTTTTTCCTAATGTTTCTTTTTTAAACTAATTAATTTTTTTTGTTGTTTTTAAGAAAAATTTTTAAAACATATGTGTAGCATATAGATGGAGTCCCTGGATAGCACAAACAGTTAAGTGCTCAACTATTGGCTGGAAGGTTGGCAGTTATGAGTCAGAGTCGACTCGATGGCAGCGGGTTTGGTTTTGTTTTTTTTGCGCCTTGGAAGACAGGCCTGGTGATCTGCTTCCAACAAGTCATAGCCGTGAAAATCCTACAGAGCTATTCTATTCTGCACACATGGGGTCGCCATGAGTTGGAATCTACTCGATGGCAACTAACAACAATATAGTATATAGATATTTTTGTACTTTGCTTTTTTTTTAAACTATCTTAGAAAACACTCCATACGAATTCATAGAGAACTTACTATTTTTTATAGCTGCTTAATACGACATCCCCTCATGTGTCTGTCAGTTTGTTGTACTGTGGGGGCTTGCATGTTGCTGTGATGCTGGAAGCTATGCCACCAGTATTCAAATACCTGCAGGGTCACCCATGACGGACAGGTTTCAGCTGATTTTCCAGACTAAGACAGACTAGGAAGAAGGACCCCGTGGTCTACTTCTGAAAAGAATTAGCCAGTGAAAACCTTATGAATAGCAGTGGAACATTTCCGATATTGTGCCAGAAGATGAACTCCTCAGGTTGGAAGGCACTCAAAATATGACTGAGGAAGAGCTGTACCTCCACAAAGTAGAGTTGACCTTCATGATGTGGATGGAGTCAAGCTTTAGGGACCTTCATTTGCTGATCTGGCATAACTCAAAATGAGAAGAAATAGCCATAAATATCCATTAATAATCAGAATGTGGAATATATGAAATATGAATCTAGGAAAATTGGAAATTGTCAAAAATGAAATGGAATGCATAAACATCGATATCCTAGGCATTAGTGAGCTGAAATGGACTGTTATTGGCCATTTTGAATCAAACAGTCATATGGTCTACTATGCCAGGAATGACAACTTGAAGAGGAATGGTGTTGCATTTATTTTCAAAAAGAACTTTTCAGGATCTGTCCTGAAGTACAGTGCTGTCAGTGATAGGATAATATCCATATACCAACAAGAAAGACTAGTTAATATGACTGTTACTCAAATTTATGCACCAACTGCTAATGTCAAAGATGAGGAAATTGAAGATTTTTACCAACTTCTGCAGTCTGAAATTAATCAAACTTGTAGTCAGAATGCATTGATAACTACTGGTGATTGAAATGCAAAAGTTGGAAACAAAGAAGAATTAGTAGTTGGAAAATATGACCTTGGTGATGGAAATGATGCTCGAGATCCCATGATAGAATTTTGCAAGACCAGCGGCTTCTTCATTGCAGATACCTTTTTTCACCAACATAAACGTCCACTGTACATGTGGACCTCGCCAGATGGAATACACAAAAATCAAATCAACTGCATCTGTGGAAAGAGACGATAGAGAAGCTCAATATCAACAGTCAGAACAAGGCCAGGGCTGACTGGAACAGACCATCAATTGCTCATAGGTAAGTTCAACTTGAAACTGAAGAAAATTAGGACAAATCCGTGAGAGCCAAAGTACAACCTTGAGTAGATCCCACCTGAATTTAGAGACCATCTCAAGAATAGATTTGACCTGTTGAAGACTAATGACCGAAGACCAGACGAGTTGTGGAATGACATTAAGGACATGTTACCTGAAGAAAGCAAGAGGTCATTAAAAAGACAGGAAAGAAAGAAAAGACCAAAATAGATGTCAGAAGAGACTCTGAAACTTGCTCTTGAATGTCAAGTAGCTAAAGCAAAAGCAAAAAATGATGAAGTAAAAGAGCTGAACAGAAGATTTCAAAGGGCTGCTCGAGAAGACAAAGTATTATAATGACAGGTGCAAATACCTGGAGGTAGAAAACCGAAAGGGAAGAGCACGCTCAGCATTTCTCAGGCTGAAAGAACGGAAGAAAAAATTCAAACCTCAAGTTGCAAAGTTGAAGGATTCTATGGGGAAAATATTAAAGGACCCAGGAAGCATCAAAAGAAGATGGAAGGAATACACAGAGTCAGTGTGCCAAAAAGAATTGGTCAATGTTCATCCATTTCAGGAGGTAGCATATGATCAGGAACCAGTGGTACTGAAGGAAGAAGTCCAAGCTGCGCTGAAGGCATTGGTGAAAAGAAGGCATGGACTCCAGAAATTGACAGAATATCAACTGAGATGTTTCAACAAATGGATGCAGCACTAGAAGTGCTCACTTGCCTGTGCCAAGAAATTTGGAAGACAGCTACCTGGTCAACTGACTAGAAGAGATCTATATTCATGCCTGTTCCAAAGAAAGGTGATCCAATCAAATGCGTAAAGTATCAAACAATATCATTAATATCACATGCAAGTAAAATTTTGCTGAAGATCTTTCAAAAGCAGTTGCAGCAGTACATCAACAAGGAACTGCCAGAAATTCAAGCCAGATTCAGAAGAGGACGTGGAACGTGCTGATGTCAGATGAATCCTGGCTGAGAACAGAGAATACCATAAAGATGTTTACCTGTGTTTTATTGACTATGCAAAGGCATTGGATTGTGTGGATCATGGCAGATTATGGATAACATTGTAAAGAATGGGAATTCCAGAACACTTAATTGTGCTGGTGAGGAACCTGTACATAGATCAAGAGTCAGCTGTTCAAACAGAACAAGGGAATACTGCATGGTTTAAAGTCAGGAACAGTGTGTGTCAGGGTTGTATTCTTTCACCATACCTATTCAGTCTGTATGCTGAGCAAATAATCTGAGAAGCTGGACTGTATGAAGAAGAATGGGGCATCAGGATTGGAGGAAGACTCATTAATAACCTGCGTTTTGTGGATGACACAACCTTGCTTGCTGAAAGCAAAGAGTGCTTGAAGCACTTACTGATGAAGATCAAAGACCACAGCCTTCAGTATGGATCACACTTCCACATAAAGAAAACAAAACTCCTCACAACTGGAGCAATAAGCAACGTCATGATAAACAGAGAAAAGACTGAAGTTGTTGAGGATTTCATTTTACTTGGATCTACAATCAATGCCCATGGAAGCAGCAGTCAAGAAATTAAAAGACACATTGCATTGGGCAAATCTGCTGCAAAAGACCTCTTTGAAGTGTTGAGAAGCAAAGATTTCACCTTGAGGAGTAAGGTGCGCTTGACCCAAGCCATGATGTTTTCAATCGCCTTATATGCATGCGAAAGCTAAACAATGAATAAGGAAGCCCGAAGAAGAACTGACACCTTTGAGTTGTGGTGTTGGCGAAGAATATTGAATATACCATAGATTGCCAAAAGAACAAACAAATCTGTCTTGGAAGAAGTACAACCAGAATGCTTCTTAGGAGCAAGGATGACGAGACTATGTCTCACATACTTCGGACATGTTATCAGGAGGGATCAGTCCCTGAAGAAGGACATCATGCTTGGTAAAGTAGAGGGTCAGTGAAAAAGAGGAGGACCCTTGATGAGATGGATTGACACAGTGGCTGCAACAGTGGACTCAAGCATAACAAGGATTGTGAGGATGGCACAGAACCAGGCAGTGTTTCATTCTGTTGTACATAGGGTTGCTGTGAGTCTGAACCGGCTCCATGGCATCTAACAACAATACATTATATGGATGTATTGTAGTTTGTTTAGCCACTCTCCTATGTATGGGCATTTAGGCTACTTGCTAGTATTTTGCAGTTACAGAAATGCTACCATGAGTAACCTTGCGTCTTGGTATTTTTGTATTTTTGAAGATGTATCTTCAGCGTAAATGCCTAGAAGTAGGATTGCTGGATCAAAAGCTAAATGCGTTTGTAGTTATGTTAGAAATTGTCAGATTCCACCATGTATGACACTCCTGTTTCCCCACAGCCTCACCAACAGAATGTGTTGTCATATGTTTAAATGTTTGCCAGTCTAATAGATGGGAAATGGTATCTCAGCATAGTTTTAATTTTCATTTCGTTTTTCATAAGTGACGGTGAGCATCTTTTCACATGTTTCAGGGCTGTTTTGCTATCTGTGTGTGTGTGTGTGTGTGTGTGTGCGCGCGTGTATTGTCTGTTCGTATCTTTTGGGATGTTGGTCTCTTTTTCTTCAAATGTTTAAGAGCTACTGGTATTAGCCCCGTATCTGTGATACATATTCCAGATATTTCTCTTAGGTTTTCAGTTGCCTTTTGACTTTATGATCTTCTTGGCCATGTGAAAGTTTTTTTTGTTTGTTTTAATCTTATGTAGTCAAATATATCACTGTTTTCTTTCATTATATTTTTTCTTACATTCAGGATATAGAGAAAGTTTTTCCTTATATCTAGAACATAGAGGCATTTACTAACGTTTTCTTCTAGTATACTTAGCTGTTTTTATTTTTTACATCTAGATCCTCCATCTACTTGGATTTATTCTTGTGTATGGTGTGAGGCAATGATCTAGTTTTGTCTTTTTCTAGTTGGCTGTTGTCATATCACCATTTATTAAAGAGACTTTCAGTGATATGAGGTGCCAGTTTTATTATATACTAAATTTCCATAAGTACTTTGGTTTTTTTTTTTTTTTTGGACATTGTATCTTTTGCAGTGGTATTCGTTCATGCACCAGTACCACATTGTTATAATTATAGAGACTTTATGCTATATTTTAATGTCTGGTAAGGCTAGTTCCCCTCTCCCTCTTTTAGCTTTTTCTCTTTCAGTGTCTTCTTGGCTATTCTTTCATATTTATTTTTTCATATGAACTTTCATATTAACTTGTCTTAGGTCCATTTAAAAAGCTTGTTGGTGTTTTTATTGGGATTTTATTAAATTTATAAATGAAGGAGAACTGACATCTTTATTATGTTGAATGGTTCTAAGTCAGAGAAAGGTGATGGGTTTTTGTTTGTGTAAGTCTCCTTTCTTGGTGTGTTTCCAGAGTGGTTTAAAGATTTCCTCACATAGATTTTGCTCGTTTCTTATTAAGTTTGTTCCCAAGTATTGTAGCTTCGTTGCTGCTATTGTAAATGGAATTTTCTCTACCATTATAACATCTAACTAGTTATGGTTTCTGTATATGAAGCCTAATGAATTCTATGTGTTAATTTTAAATCCTCCTACCCTATTGAATTCTTTTATTGTTGGAGTTATTTTTATCATTGAATCTCTAGGGTTTATCGGGGTATTGTCATATCACTTGCAAATAGAAATAATCTTACTTCTTTTCCAAATCTTATTCTTCGATTTACTTTCTCTTGTCTAATTGTATTGGCTTTTGGCTTTTACCTCTAGGACAATACTCAATAGCAGTGGAGATGATAGACATCCTTATCTTGTTCCTGGTTTTAGTGGAAATGCCTGCAGTATTTCTCCAGTAAGAAATATGCTGGGCCAGACATTACAAATACTAATATATCCCCCCAAAATAGATAATTACAATATTTGTTTGGAATTTCATTTCTTCCTGTTAGAAATCAAACCTAATAAACATTCCCTTGTGGCACAGTGATTAAGAGCTCAGCTGTTCACCAAAAGGTTGGCAGTTCGAGTCCACCAGCAGCTCCTTGGAAACCCTGTGGAGCAATTCTGCTCTGTCCTATAGGGTCACTATGAGTCAGAATCGACTTGATGGCAATGTTTTTTTTTTTTAACAATATTAAAGATTTACTATTTTATATATATTAAAAAAATGCTGGCTGTCAGACTAAGGTATGTGTTTTATCATGTTAAGATAGGGTATATCAGTTTGTATTTTCTTGGTTTTTTTTTTTTTTTCTTCAGGAATGGGAATTGAATTTTGTGGAAGGCTTTTTTCATCATCTGTGGAGATAATCATATGATTTGTTCCTTAGATCTATTAAGGAACTAATCTTACATTTCTAGAGTAAGTCTCACTTTGGTCTTGGTATTATTTTCTTAATGTGTTGTGGGATTCTGGTTACTGATTTTTTTATTTAGTATTTTTACATTGGCATTCATATGTGATATTGATCTGCTATTTTAATTTTTTTATTGTGTTTATCAGGTTTAGGTATCAATGTTATCCTTGTTTCATAAAAAGAATTAAAAAGTCTCCTTCATTTTTAGTGTTTTGGAACAATTTGTGGAACATGGGGACTGTCTGGTCTTTGAAGTTTGGTAGGCTTCCACAGTGAAACCATCTGGGCCTGGTGCTTTTTTGTAGGGTGTTCCTTGTTAACTTTATTTCTTTAACAGAAATTACCCAGTTTAGGCTTTCTATTTCTTATGGGTTCAATTCTGGTTAACTGTGTATTATCTGTGTCATCTAGGTTTTTAAATTTATTTGCCTGTTGTTGCTGTTGTGAGTTGCCGTTGAGTCGCTTCCGACTCATGGTGACCTTAAGTGTGCAGAGTAGAACTGCTCCTTGGGCTCTTCAAGGCTGTGACCTTGCAGAAGCAGATCACCAGGACTTACTTCCAAGGCGTCTGGATTGGTTTGAACCACCAGCCTTTTGGTTGCTAGTCCAGCACTCAACCATTTGCACCACCCAGAGACTCCTAGAGGTCTGCAAAGTAGTCTCTTAGGATTTAAATTTTTTTTCTTCCATTTCTATGTTTATTTTCTCCTCGTCATTCATTTTTTTTTAATATATTTTATTTTATATTTGTGCATTCTCCCTTATTTGATTAAGTTAGCTAGTGGTTTATTTTGTTAATTAGAAAAAAATTGGATTTATTCATTAGATCTTCTGTTTTTCTGTTACCTACTTTATTCCTGCTTTTATCTTATTTCCTGCTTTGTGCTTTCTTTTGGTTTACTTTGTTATTTTTCTAACATTTTGAGCTGGAAATTTAATTTATATTTATTCTTCATTCTATTGATAGAAGTGCTTAAAGGCTATGAATTTTCCTCTGATCTTTGCTTCAAATATATCACATAGATTTTTTTATCTAACATATTATTTTGAAAAATTTCAAACATACGACAGTTAAAGACTTTTGCAATGACTGTTGTATCGCCCACCACCTAGATATTTCCGTTAATGTTTTACTTTACTTGCTTTATCGCGTATCTGTTCATTTAACATCCATTAATTTATCCTAAGTTTTGGTGCATTTTCAATTGTAGACATCAGTACGCTTTCCCCTTAAATATTTCAACATACTTATTATTAACTTGAGTTTCAATATTTGTTTACAGATGTTTTTGAAAACAAAAACTTTGCAAGCTTTTTTTTCCTTTGAGGAAAAATTTACATGCAATGAAATGCACAGATTTTAAGATTTTAAGCCGTTCATTTGCTGAGTTTTCACAAATCCATCACCTGTCAAGATATAGAACATTACCATAATGCCAGAAATTCCCTCGTAACCTTTCCCAGTTGATCCCTGTCTCCACCCCCCTCAGAGGCAATCACTGTTTTGATTTTTTTCCACCACAGATTAGTTGTCACATGAATGGAATCAGATAATATGTACATATTTTTGCTTCAGGCTTTTGAGCATGATGCTTTTGAGATTCATCCTTGTATATATCAGTGGTTCATGCCTTTTTACTGTTGAATAGTATTCTGTTAAGGAGCCCTGGTGGTGCAGTGGTTAAAGCGATCAACTGCTAACTAAAACATTGGTGCTTCGAACCCACCTGCGGCTCCTCGGGAGAAAGGTGTGGCCGTCGGCTTCCATAGAGATTTACAGCCTCAGAAACCCCATGGGGTCGCTATGAGTCAGAGTTGACTCAGTGGCGGTAGGTTTGGAGTATTCTACTGTATGGATATACATTTTTTTCTAGAATTTTATATAAATGGAATCATAAGGTAGTGTCTTTGGCATGTGGCTTTTTTCACTTAGCATAATGCTTTTGAGATTTATCCATATTGTTCTGTGTATCCGTTTGTTCCTTTTTTGGCTTAGTTGTGTAAACATAGCACAGTTTGTCTATTCTCCTGTTGATGGACTCCTAAGCAATTTCTGGGTTTTAACTATTATGAATAAAGCTGCAATAGACATTCTTTTAAAGGAGCCCTGGTGACGCAGTGGTTGAGCACTATGCTGCTAACCGAAAGGTTGGTGGTTCAAATCCACCAGAGACTCCACGGGAGAATAGGGTCCCTAGGAGTCGGAATTGACTTGACGGCACATAGCAACAGACATTCTTCCACAAGTCATTTTGTGGGTATATGTATTCGTTCCTCTTAAGTAAATACCTAGTAGTAGAACTCCCTAGTTACCAGGTAGATGTCTGTGCCTTTAGGATATAGTATAATACAAACTGGAAACCAAACCTGTTACTGTTGAGTGGATTCCAACTCATGGTGACCCTATACTGTTTTATTTTAGCTCCATCTTAGGCAGTAAAAAGAAAATCCCAAACAGTTTCCAAACCTTTCCGAAGTGGCTGTATCATTTTATATTCCTGCTGACAACATATGAGCGTTCCATTTGCCCACAAATCCACCAACAGTGTTGTTAGTATTTTTAATTTTAGCCACACTGGTGGGTGTGTAGTTGCATCTCATTGTGGTTTTAATCTGCATTTGTAGTTGTAACTTTTATGTTTCTATCTATGATACATCTCAAATTGATTTTTATTCATGGTAAGAGATAGGAGTTGTGGTTCACTTTTTCCCATATGGAGATCTAGCACCGTTTTTTGAAAAGAGTTCATTTTCCTACTGAGTAGTTCCGGTGCCTCTGTAAAAAACCAGTTGACTGTATAAATGTCATTCTGTTTCTGGACTGTATTTGGTTCTGTTGATCTATTTTTACATCAGCCTCATACCATCTCGATTACTATTATTTTATAGTAAGTCTTAAGATCAAGTATTGTGTGCATTTCCATATACATTTCAGAATCTGTTGCCAATTTCTTCTAAAAAGCCTGCTGGGATTTTGGCTGGGGGTGCACTAACTCAGTAGAATGGGAGATTGGCATCATAATGACATTGAGTCTTGTAATTCGTGAGCCTAGTGTATCTCACCATTTAGTTGAGTTTTCTTTTCTCCAACAATGTTTTGTAGTTTTCAGTGTACAAGTCTTGCACATCTTTTGTTAAAATTATTTCAGTGTTTTTGATACTACTGAAAGTATAGTTATTTAAAAAATTTTTCCTAGTTATTTAATGCCAATGTGTAGAGCTGTAATTGATTTGTGTATTGTATATTTTGTGTACAATATATTTTGTATATTGTTTATTTTTTTGTATATTTAGTTTGCATCTTGTACCTTTGCTGCTCTTATTAGTCCTAGTAGATATTTTGAGGATAACTTAGGATTTTCTCTGAAAACAACCTATTACCTGAACATTGAAACACTTTTCTGTTTTTGAACTTTGAGCTATTTATTTAGTTTTCTGGCCTCGTTGCACTATCTAGGTTTTCCAGCTCAGTCTTGAAGAAAAGTGGTGAGAGCGGGTACCCTTTTTCTCTAAGGAGGAGAACATTTAGTCTTTCACCATTAAATATGATGTCAGCTGTAGGTTTTTTGTGGCTGCCCCTGTCAGACTGAGAACGAGCCCTTCTATGGTTCTTGTTTAGTGAGGTTTTTCAGCACCAGTAAGTGTTGATTTTTGTCAAGTGCTATTTCTTTATATATTGAGATGATCATGGTTTATTTTCTAATACATTTTCATTTTTTTTCTCATTCATCCCTTAATATGTTGTTTGACTTAGCTAGTGAGTTCTGTGTACCGAAGACATCAGAATAGCTTGATTTTCTTTTTGTTGCCTAAGATGGAGCTAAAATAATACAGTGCATTATAATGTGTCCCATAGACCCAGTGAGTGTTGAGAGATTTAAAGTGACAGATTCAGCCGTGGACTCTGCATTCCCAGACAAGTACTCCATGCTGTTACTGACTCTGGGCTCTTTGGCATGGATCTGTCTTTAACAGAAGGCATGTTTTGCTGTTAGTTCAAGAAGTCAAACACTTTTTTGAATATGACATGAGGTGATCATTGACTTAGGTGACTTCTTAAAATTGTACACTTTCTTACTACATATGGAGCTCTCGTAGTGCAGTGGTTAAGAGCTATAGCTGTTAACCAAAAGGCTGGCAGTTTAAATCCACCAGCCACTTCTTGGAAACCCTGTGGGGCGGTTCTACTCTGTCCTACAGGGATGCTGTGAGTCGGAATTGACTTGACAACAACGGGTTTGGTTTTTGGTTTTACTACATGTATAAGAACATAATGTATATTCTCAGTAGGAATTTATAGTAATAGTAATACTTTCCCATTTCATGTATTGATGTTAGGTCTTTTTAGATTAGTTATTAACATATAGGAAATTACTAGTATTTTTCTAATTTATGTAGAGCTGTTATGATATGTAGACTGTTTTGCTGAACTTTATAAAAACAAGGAATGCCATTTGAAAGGAAGCATTTCTTTGATGAATAGTTTTGTTTCATTTCCTGTTTTTCTCCTTTATGCTGAAAATATGTCCATTTTATCTATATAAATATTGACACATTCCTCAGTTTCTAGATTTGGAGATGTAACATAAACTTGAAGGAATTAATGAATTCTAAAAATTGTTTTTCTGTTCCCCAAAGCATAATGTTTTAATTGTCCTGTCTCTGTGATTTCTTTTCCCCTTCGATGCTATTTAGGTTTATAAGAGATTTTTGGTTTCTACCCATAAGAAGCATTTAGTCTAAGTAGGGCCATAAGGTGAGCGTATCACACACATGACAGGAAACAAACACTGAACAAGATAGTTTAAAACTGATAATTTTATCGTTGAAACTAGAGCGTGAAGGATGTTAGGGAAGGGAACAGTTATTGTGTATCAGCGAAAATCAGGAAAATTTTTACTATTGACATGGTGTTATAAGTAGAGCAAGTAACATTTATTATTTGGAAAGAGAATGAAATATAATTTCTAAAAAAGTATTAATCTAATAAAATAACGTACGTGAAAATACTTTGTAGACTATAAAGGGCAGTACAAATGTTAGTTTTTTAAAAAACTATTTTTATTCTATGTGTTGTATACTACAGCATACTCTGGGAGTTTGTTTTGTATCATATTTTAGTAGTTTAATGGATTTTAAAAATGGTGTACTTCTCATTTTTTCCATGCCCCAATTACCTAAAGAAGAAAGGACAGCATTTCTGGTGTTCTAACTTTTTCTGGTGTTCTTTCTTCTTGAGCATCAAGGAGAAAGTCTTTACTGTGTTTTAACGATGTAGCATTCTTCGTGTTATTTCTTCAACTTGAATGACACTACATTTTTTATTTTTAATTTAAAAATTGGATTGTTGTTGTTAGGTGCTGTTGAGTCAGTCCCAACTCATAGCAACACTGTGTACAACAGAACAAAGATTAGCCTCTTAAAAATGGTAAGATTAGTACTCCACTTCACATGAAAGAGACCAAACAGATGATCTTTGTTGGTATGATGAAATCAAGGAGTGAGTATTTTGGAATCACAATTAATTTTATGCTGGATGATCTGTCCTGTTCTTGTTTTTATAATGTTCGTCTTCTTATCATACACAGCCTGCACTGATTGCTTTGTTGAATTTTACAGCCATTTTCTAATCAATCAACGATATTAGAGCTCTTTCAGAATTCATTCATTTGTAATCCTTTGATTTGTCATGAACAGAAAGAGATAATTGGTGATTCCATTAGAAAGCTATGGAGGGAGTATAGGCCCAGTATGCTGGAGTCAGCTTAGGTCAAATGTGGATTTTGTACTGGGCAATCCTTTAGTCTCAAAGTGAATGGAGTTTGACGTCTGGAAAATAGAAGATGAGGTGAGAAGATAATTTGTTTAATAGAAAATATTTGAATTTTACATTTATTCTTTCTCATTTTCAATTTGATTTTTATTGAGAACATATTAGATACTGTCTTTCATATATAAATAAAATGTGACTTACTTATTGTTTAAAGTTTAAACTGCCCATGAAATGGTTATTGAACTTTAAACTGGGGGCGTTTTAATAAAAAACATTTTGACAGCTAATTATAAGAATTATAGAAATTACCAAACACTTGATGTTGTATTTTATTTTATTCCTTTATTAACCTATTAATCTTTATTTTGTCTTATATCTGAGAATAAGAACAAAATGTGTGCTTATAGAGCAATTATTTATTTTATTGAGGACGTATCTTAAAAGTCAAGAAGTGAAGCTGCTTGGTAATGCTATAAATTTAAAACTGTCCTACAGCAAGATAGTACAATGCAAATATGACTTAATAAGATCACAAACTGAATTTCAGTGAAACAACCAAGATTTACATTAAATTAGGAATTTTAAAACCGATTTAGTTTGTTTTACTGAGCATTTGCTTAATAACATTTTGCCTTCTTGCAATCTTTTTAAAGACAATAATTCGTCTGTGAAATGCAGGCACATCCTCAGTAGAAAAATTGAAAGCAACAGCTCACTTTCTGAAACCACACATATAGCGATATAAAGAAATATTTCAGCTCTACAAAATTTAATAAATCATCCCATTTCCTAATTTGATCATATTAGATGCTGATGTGGAAGAAGCATTTCAAATGCCATCTCCTCATTAATATACATCAGTCTGGGGAATAGAAAGGAATACTTATGCAGAGATGTCACAGTTACTGTTTCTTAGTTTACTAAGTGGAACAGGTTGATGTGATACTGGGTGCTATTTGTCAATGTCTTGTTAAAATGGTTTGGGTCGAGTTATGGAGTCCAGAAAGACGACGGCTGATAAATCAAAAGTGGATTGAGCGGACAGGAGGCAGTGATTGATACTGTGACAGGATATGAAGGTAGGAACCTTGATGCAAGCATGCATGATACTGAATATGAGAAGGAAAATGGTCCTGGAGTATGGATATTATTCAAGGAAATGAGAATAATAATATCAGCCTGAAAATATTGCTGGGTGAAGATTAGGATAGTTCTTATTAGATAGTAGATTAGATAGTTCTTATTAGAGCATAATACTCTGCTAGAATGGTAGGGCTAGAATTATGTAAAAATCTATGTAAGAAAAATATTTCAACCTAGATCTGATTAAGTATTTTTTAGTCTTGTGTTTCCATGCTAATTATTAAAGCATTTGTTTATAAACTTCCTGAGTCCCAGTAAAATTAAAACATTTTTTTAGATTATCTTAAAGAGCATTTACCTTCAACATCTTGAATTTCCTAGAATTGTGATATTCAGAGACTGAACTTGTGTGTATAGCATTTTCCTCCCCTTTGGTTTTGACTTACAGAATCACATTGTTATCTTTAAGTGAAAAATCTGCATTGCACAGTTTTCCGCATCTTTTAGATTAGTCGTTTTTGAATGGCATATGAGAGATCCCTGACACTTAAGCCTTTTCACAAAGATCAAGGCTGTATATACTGAATTTTCTTTTACTGAATTACCAGTGAGATGCTAGTTGATGTCAGGGAGTTCTTGGTGGGAATCTTTTGATTAGTCTGATTTTTGTCCTTGATGGTGCATAACTAGGGAGAACTTTGTTTTGCTCCCTCACTGGAAGAGTTCTGGATCTAACATTGGCAGAATAAGAGGTTCTTTGCAGAGGTATTCACTTAACTTTTACTTACATAGTCTGTGAGAGACAAAGAGATATGGAGTTGCCAAATAATTATAATATTTGATTCGTATGTAAATGTCTCTTTCTTCCATATAAGCACCTAATACTTTATGGCACAATTTTTGTAAAGTATATAATAGAAAACCTTTTAAATGAGACAGTGCTAAATATTTATCCAAGTGACTTAAACCGCTGGTGATGAATTCATTGACAAATTTTTTGTTGCCCTTTACAAAAGTTCTGGTAAACAAATCCTGGTAAAGTTCTGGTATGTAGTATTCCTGGATTTTTCAAAACTGATTTAATTAGTTGAAAGCTGTGGGGTTTTTTTTTTTTTTTTTTTTTTTGATTTATCACTTCAATATTTGATGAATTAATATCACTGGGCTAGATAAATAATACAACATTGGAACATAATGTAAGTTCTTAACTGTGCTATTTATTGCCACAAGTTGTTGTATGAGCCCCAGAACATGCTACAATCTGAATCTGAGTAGAAAAATAATTAGTCATTTCCAAATTATAGAATATATATTTTATGGTTTTCTGGAGTTTTTCCTCCATTTTGTTCTTTCCATGGCAGCCGAACTGCAAATCTGATAGTGCCCCCCACCTCCGTGGTTTAGAATAAAACCCCAAATGTTGATGAGCTCTGAAGTCTGTGATCTGGCTTCTGTGTGCCTCCCCAGTCACATCTTTCTAACCCAGTCATACTTGTGGCTTCTTTACCCTTCCCTTTTCTCCCTCAGGGCCCTTTATGTGTGGTTGCCTCTGCTGGAATGTTCTTTTCCCCTGCTCGTGATCTCCTGTTCGTCTTTTAGGTCTTAAAAGCATTTGCTCAGAAGTTTTCTCTGTCAAACTCCGACAGAGAAGATACATTCTCCCATCCTACCCAATACTCATAGATTGTAATGTAGGATTTTAGCAGGCATACTAAAGCCAATTCTAGTTACTGTTATAGAAACATGGGTGTGCACTCAGTCTTACTAATTTTTAGTTTATGGATTGAACTTTAAGCCTGATAATAATCACTTCTCACTTGATTCTCATTTCTGTTATGGGGAGAATAATTTGAAATTGAGTAGTTGATGTTAAAGACAATTTAGAAATAGCACGCAAAAGGCTCTGGATCAGCTTTCCTGACCCTCGGTGTCCTCAGCTATGAAATGAGTGTTGTACTTATCTCTAACACTCTTTCTAGCTCTGAGTCTGTTTCTAAACTGTATGAAGACAAGTTTCATGATGTGCAGTCATTTAAGCAAAAATAGTGTTTTAAACCATTTTTTACTTTTGAATTTTTTCTTTATGAAGCCAGTTAATGTGTCTGCTACTTTGCCATATTACCAAGCTCCAGAAGAAAGATAAACCCACTTAAGGAACTGAAAACTTGCTCACCTTTCCGTTGTCATTGTTCCGTCCCCGGTCAGCTTCCCCTTGCTTCCCTGACAGGGCCCTAGTTTGTGCTGAGCCTCAGCGTCTCTTCTTCTTTTGTGCCTTTGTGTTGGCAGTGCTCCCATGTGGCCTCTTGTTTATATGATTTACAACTTTCAGAGGTGAGTGTGAGGCCCTGGAGACATATGAATGTGGACTTTTTAGGGTTTAAAGGTTATTTCAGATTATTTCTTTTGGACAAGGAGGCTGAGACTAAAGTGAACTTCCAGGTAATTAAGTCGTAGTGGCAGAAGTAGTTCCCTAAGTGTGTGGTCGTTTTATGGCTTTGCTTTTCCCAAGGTGTTTTTTTGGTTTTGTTTTTTTTTTGTCCCCCCTCCAGTTTTTCAATGGCTGTAGATCACTGCAGGGTCACTAGAGGAAGTGAGAAAATTCTGGAGTAGCAAAGCTGGGCAACATGGTTCTTGGACAGGTAATCTGAAAGTGAGCTTTCTGCTTGGGAATAATGAGCTGAGTGTAAAGTGGACAAATCTTGCACCTAAGTACAACGGATTATCAATCCGTGTTTTAAAAATCTGCTCTTGTTCCTGTAAGGACACAGTTAAATAAATGTATGTTTCTACTGTTTACCTTACCCATACCAAACTCATTGCTGTCAAGTTAGTTCCGACTCATAGCGACCCTATAGGACAGAGTAGAACAGCCCCATAGGGTTTCCGAGGAGTGGCTAGTGGATTCAAACTGCTGACCTTTTGATTAGCAGCTGAACTCTTAACCACTGCGCCACCAGGTCTCCCTTATTTACCTTAAACCAAAACCAAACCCACTGCTATCGAGTCAATTCCAACTCAGAGAGACCGTATAAGGCAGAGTAGAATTGCCCCATAGGGTTTCCAAGGAGCGGCTGATGGATTTGAACTGCCAACCGTTTGATCAGCAGCCGAACGCTCAACCACTGTGCCACCAGGGCTCCCTTATTTACCTTAGGTAGTACATATGTAATAAATTTATCCAAAATGGAGATGGATCCCAGACTATGAGTCTAGCCGTGGGTATAGTTAGCTTTCATTCAGGTCACTATTTATTTTCCTTAATACTCAATTGACTGGAACCAGCAGCAGTTTTTCATTGACATTCAAAACAGATGTATTTTTAATTATTAATCCTATGGAATTAATGAGCTCATTTTAAAAACAAGATAGTCTCCTCCTGCCCCCTGCCTCCCCCAACTTCCCTGTCAAGTTGCTCTAATTGGGATTTTTTAGGTTTATAGCATATAGTCCAAATTGGGCAAAAGGTGCACGGTTAAGTATTAGTCACGAAATCTCCAAATCTTTGAATAAAAGATTCAGTGATTCATACTGAATAAAAGGTTTTATGTAGCTCTGAGGCATTGGGCCTATTAAATAAATGAACGTTATCCTTTCTGATACTTTGCTGTAAGTTGATGCTTTTCCAGGGTTCCGATATTTTAAATCAGTTTTAAGACTTTCAAGTGAAA
Organism: Dugong dugon; assembly: GCA_030035585.1. NCBI lineage: Eukaryota > Metazoa > Chordata > Mammalia > Sirenia > Dugongidae > Dugong > Dugong dugon. The sequence continues at coordinate 75,352,475 of CM057479.1, forward strand.
ATCTGTTGTATAAATCTAAAAGAAGTTCAGTTAAAATTGATTAATTTGCCCTGGTGGTGCAGTGGTTGAGTTCAGGCTGCCAACCAAAAGGTCGGCAGTTCAAATCCACCAGCTGCTCCTTGGAAACCCTATGGGGCAGTCTTCTCTGTCCTGTTGGGTCACTATGAGTCGGCATTGACTCGGTGACAAATGACAACAACCACCTTCAAAACTAAGCCGGTTAAGAATATACTTGAATTCTTAGTTGGCATGAGAACTGTATTCAGTGACAGAGTAGATGACTCGTTCACAGGCATCTCTTCTCAGCGTTTTAACTGCAGTGCCGTTCTGATTCTTCAGCTCTTGACTCACATTAGAGCACTTTGCTGCCCAGCTGCTCACAGAGCCCAGATTTCCTCCTAGAACGACAACTGCCTTGTGGGGAACCCTGTCTGGGGAGTCCTGAATTGACCGAATGGAACCATTCTCTCTTAGCTAAGTTAGGGCTTCTTTTCTGGGTTTTGGCCAAGTTTCACTGTTGTGCACAGTGGGGCTGTGACCCTGAACCTGCTGAGTGGATGATCTATTTTGATTTTCTGTTGCTCCACTTCATTGGTATTAAAAAAACCCAAACCAACCCCACTGCCACCAAATCGATTCCAAGTTATAGCAACCCTACAGGATAGAGTAGAACTACCCCCTAGGGTTTCCAAGCTGTAAATCTTTATGGAAGCAAACTGCCACATCTTTCTACCATGGAGCTGCTGGTGGGTTTGGACCACCGACCTTTCAGTTAGCAGATCAGTGCTTTAACCACTGCGTCACCAGGGGTCCTTTCATTGGTATGCCCATTGCCATGGAGTCAGTTCCGACTCATAGCGACCCTATAGGTCAGGGTACAACTGCCCCATAGGGTTTCCAAGGAGCAACTGGTGGATTCAAACTGCCAACTGGTTGGTTAGCAGCAAAATGCTTATCCACTGCGCCACCAGGGCCCCTTCGTTGGTGTAGATAACCAGAAATTGATTGTACTTCTTTATGCAGTATTCAGCACAATATCAAGTTGGAGACATCTAATACATGCTTTTGGTTGAGGTGATTTTCCCTGTGGCAGTAGCTGATTTCTTGCTGTTCATTTCTTGTGTGGAGCGGCGGAGGAAGAGTGAGAGAACCCCATGTGAGTTATGCTTTGTCCCCTGGGCAGAAACCAGGCTAGAGTTTACCAGGGTGGCTTGCCATGGGGACTACTAATGGATGTAACAAAATGAAAAGGGATTTTATGGAGTGCTCCTGAGATGAGGATCCTTCAGTGTTAGCACATGCTTAGATCTAGCCCCTAATCTAGACAAGCTTACTGTCATAAGATTCCCTTTTTGTTTTTTTTCCTATATGTTTGTCTGCTTGTCTTTTTGCATCATTATGGTATAGCAAGTGATAGAAAATGCTTCCCACAGCCCATGACATGTGTAGGTGGACAGGGACAGTTTACTAAGAGTAAAATTTGTTACTTTTTCCTCCCTCTTCACTCATTTCTATGAAATTGCAGAATTGTGGAATCTTGCCCCCCAAATTGATAGTGATTCCTGAAAATCCCTAAGTAATTTAAAAGTAGGTAAAAACCGTCATGTGTTTTTAGAAGGGTGTTGTTAGGAGTAAAAGATTCCTCTACCTTTATTTTCTTTCTTCTGGATTTCATTCATTGTTTGGTGAGGAAGGAAGCAGAGTATGTGTTTATAAATCTATTTCTTAGAAGATCATTGTATTCTATTTTATAGAATACAGTGTCTAATATTTGGTGACATTTTGTTGTATTTACTATCTGCTTTTGTAAGTGTGTTTAATCTGTGGGTGCTATAAGCCTATAACCAAAACCAAAAAAAAACAAACCCACTGCCGTTGAGTCAATTCCGACCCCGAGCAACCCTGTAGGAAGGACAGAGTAGAACTGCCCTGTAGGGTTTCCAAGGCTGTAAATCTTTACGGAAGCAGACTGCCACATCTTTCTCCCGTGGAGCGGCTGACGGGTTCGAACTCCCGACCTTTCAGTTAGCAGCTGAGTGCTTTAACCACTGCACCACCAGGATTCTTTAAGCCTACAACAGGAAGTGCAAATTATGCTGTCTGTAGCCTCATGTTAAATTGGATGTTCCCGATATTGGTGAACTTTAGTAATTTTTTTTTTTTTTTAAAAAATACTTACAATAAACTTTGCATTCATTGAGATTGGGTTAGAAATTAACAGGTAAAGACACTTTACCAAATCCAATCAGTCTTTATTTTTTAAAGTTAAATATGGGAAGGACATGTTGCATTCTCATCTTTGTCCCATAAATTTATGTTGAAATATATAGTGAGGTTTTTATAGGTCTATTGTGACAGGAGGTAAAGAAGGAACATCTTGGTATTGTCTACTCTATAAATTATTTCCTTTCACTTTTCTTTCCCAAATTACAGATTTTTTTTTTTTAGTTTGATTCTGTTATTCTGTTAATTTGAATCTATGCATTTCATGCCAGTTACCTTTCAGCATTATTTCCAGGCTGAAGATTCCAGTTTTATCCTTCACCTTCATATGGAAGGCCGTCACCCCCTACCTTTCTAATAATTTTATCGTCACTTGCATGCATTGCCTGGCTCTTGTCAAAAGATGGTTTTGTATAAAATAGACTCAGGTAGTGTTTTCTTTTGCGTTTCCAATATGCTTTCTGTTAATGGCCATTATTACGGCTGGTCTTGCTGACTACAGCGGCACATTGGACATGTTACTCCTCAGGAAACAGTGTATAATGACTAGCAGATCTCTCTCCAGATCGCTCTTATTTTATGAGTATAGTAATCCTTTCTCATTTACGAGTTTGCTTTATTTGAAATTCATATAGAATATAGATTTACTTCTGTACTGTGTATGTTTTTCAGAAACTCTGCTGGACACCTGGTTACTTGTATCCATCTTTGTTCTTTTGCCAGTTGCTTCTTAGGTGATTGGTCACATACACACCAAGTGTCAGGCAACTATTTTATAGTTTATTGTTGAGCTGTGTGTATCACCATGTGGTATTTGTAGCTCTTACGAGATTGGGCAAGAAGAGATGGGAAAGAAATGGTGTTCTAGCTGCAAGAGCTCTTACTGCTGAGGTAGACGTCTAGTAGTATGACATAGAAAGTGTCGCAACAATGTAAAATAAAAGACATCTATTGTCAGCTCAGCCCTGAGGAGGCAGGGACACTGCCTGCCACAGGGGGTTTAAAATGTCTCCCTGTCATCAAGCATGCAGATACTGACGGAGGAACGGAGAAAACCAAGCTCTCAGGTGAGAGGTCAGAGAGCTGTGTCAGCCCAGAGCATTTTGTTCATTTGTAAAATGGGTAACTAGAATCTGGTAACAAATCTGGAGAGAAGTAAAGCATTTCAGAGATCTTAATAGGTGCAGATTCAGCATTTAATGTCTGTTTTAAAAAAGTGTATAAGCAAAGTCTAAGAGTAGACCTTCAGATGAGGTATGAATGAATTATTATAACCAATTATAAAGTGGAAAGGCTTTCAAAAGAAGTGCACAGATTATATTCCATGTTTTATTCAAAGGGCAGAGAAAATTCCAGGTTTATTGGTTCAAAAGCAGAAAAACCTGGTTGGTAGTTGATTCCTAACTTTCTTGGGTCATAGCAGATATAAAGTGGAATGTCATGATCCCTGATAGTCTCAAAGGAAATGAAAAAAATAAACTTCTTGAATTATGGGTAACAAAGCAGGGACGAAGCTGGTAGAAAAGGATTCCATGATATCTTCAAACAGTAATATAACAAAGAGGAAATTGACATTGTTGTTAACTGCCCTGCAGCCTGGTCTTGCACCATCCTCATGATCAGTTGCAGATTGGGCTGTTGTGACCCATAGGCTGATATCAGAAATAGATTACCAGGCCTTTCTTCCTAATCCATTTTATTCTAGAAGCTCTGCTAAAACCTGCTCAGCATGCTACCAACACGCAAGCCTCCATGACAGATGGGTGGTGGCCACACAGGATGTGCATTGGCTGGGAATTGAACCTCAGTCTTCCACACGGAAGGTGAGGATTCTACCACTAAAGCATGAATGCCTCCGGAGAGGATGTTAAACCTGTTGCTGTCAAGTCGATTCCGACTCATAGCGACCGTGTAGGACGGAATACAAGTGCCCCGTAGGGTTTCCCAGGAGCGGCTGGTGAATTCAAACTGCCGACGTTTTGGTTGGCAGCCGAGCTCTTAACCACTGCGCCACCAGGGCTCAAAGAGGATATTACCAAGATCTAACTGACTGCTTTGGAAAATTAAACTTCATATGGCAAAGCCAAAGGCTCTTACGTTTTCATTAAAGGTAGATTTGGAAAAAAGCTAAAAATATGACTGTGAATTTGCATCGTTACCTTTTGAACAACATCCGTATACTTTCCTGACATTCTTTTTAAAAGTACTTTTAGTGTTTCCTTTGTTTGCACTTTGTACAGTCTGTCAAGAATATTAAATACGTGGATTTTATTTTTAAATTTTAAGAAGCTGTAGATAGAATTAAAAATTGTCTTAGATTTTTTTCAGAAATACTGAATGTTTCTAGCTAAGTTCATTAATTTTTTTATTAAGAACATTTCAGACAGCCTTAAAATAGAATAATACAGTGTATGTCTGTTACCTAGATTTATTGATTAAGGTTTTTGCTCTACTTGTTGCTGCTGCTTTTCCCTCCTCCTCCTCCTCTTTTCTCTTTGCTGAGGTATTTCAAAGCAAATTCAGGCATTGTGTTATTTCACCTGTACATGTTTCAGTTTGCATATCTGAAAATTCTGAAGATTTCTTACATGACCACGGTGTGGTTATTACATTGGTGTTTTGCTGCTGGTTTTCTTACCATCTACTCAGGCTCTGCATCACACCTACCCCCACACTTAGGCCAGTGTCACGCCTTGGGAGATCTGTGCTCCATAGCTTTAAATTTTTTTTTTCTTTCATTTTTTCTTTTTCAAAAGCGCTAACCTTAAATTTATTCTTGACTGTAAGGCATTAATTTTCATTTCATAGCCTGGCAGAAAATAGAAAGATTACTTTTCCATGTGGTAAAGTACTATACAATAAATAGCTTCAAAGAACAAATTAAAATATCTTCTTTCCTGAATGATACACTTATTGCTGGCTTGATTAAAACTTTTTTTTTTTTTTATTTGAAAATGTAGGATTTTGGAACTATTTCCATTGAACAGTATGAGAAATTCTCATAATCTGGCTTTGCAAGCAGTCACACCTAATTCTGTTTTGTATAGATCAGTAAAAAACCCAAAAAAACAAAACCCGTTGCTGTTTGAGTCAATTCCGACTCATAGTGACCCTACAGAACAGATGTCCCATAGGGTTTCCAAGGAGGGGCTGGTGGATTCGAACTGCCAGCTTTTTGATTAGCAGCTGGGCTCTTAACCACTATGCCACCAGGGCTCCATATAGTCCAGTAGTGCCCTTCAAATCATCTGTGATACAGGACCTTATTTCCTTTTCCAAATTTCCAATTAGTTGCAGACTAATATTTCAAAAAATTCAATAAAAATGTTATAGTGATATCAAATTGCAGTAAATATTTCTAAGCTCTTATTCTTAATTTCTTTCTCCCATTTTGAACTGGTAAATATTCATAGATTGGCACTGGTCCATGGACCAACACTGAGTAGCTGTGTAACCTAGTGTTTACTCCTAGACATTATAATGAATATTTGTTTGTTTATTTACTTATGTCTGACATTGTTTCAGAGAAACTTTTTGGGGAGGAGTAGCCCATGTACTTCCTACATGGTTTCCACTTACCTGTCATCATCTTAGCTGTCCTGGTTTGCAGGTATGACGTAAACGTTGTATTAACAACTGTATGGGGTCTTCGGAATGGTCAACGGGGCTGAAGGATCACCTTGATCGTTCTCTTTATAAAATATACAGGACCAAGATTTGACCTTCAAAGGTGTGTGTGCGTACGTGTGGGAATGGGGAGGAGTCAGAAGCCTTGGAACATGACCCAGAGAAACAGCACAATACAATAGCAGTTGTGTTAGACTAGGAGTTAACAAGACCTGGGTTTCAGCCCCTTTTTCATGATTTAGAAGCAGTACGAGCTTGACCTTTCTCTGGGGTTTGTTTAGTCATCTGTAAATCAGGATTACTAACTACTTCACCTATTTTGCAAAGTTTTGAGCATCATTATCTCATCTTTTAACCACTTACTTCCTCTCTAGGGTTTCTCTGCAACATGATGTTTGTGGGTCTTGTAGTTCTTCAGAACTGAATCGCCTCAACCACTCTCTGTTCATTTGCTCTGCTTTTTCAATTTACTACTTTTTCTGGCTTCTTCACCTGCTACTGAGTATATTTTTTCTTTACCTTTAGCTTCTCCTTACTCTTAAACATTCATAATTGGTACACTCAAGGATCATCAGAGCGCCTTTGGTAGTTCTCTTTTACTTTTGCTCTTTCTGCTAACTGCATCATTTTCTTAGCATACCCCAGTTCAGATTCCTGAGTAAGGGTAACTGATCATCTCAACTAATAACTCGTATGTGAGATGAGCTGCACTGCAGGTCGCTGGCTGGCCTGTGGACTGGTTGCCTTTAGATCAGATAGCATGCTCTGGTTCAGTCACTTGTGGCTTAGCTATCTTGGTGTAGAGCCTGGCAGGGGCTGTGGGAGTGGCATGCTTAGGTTAGCTGCTCTGTGTTCTAAGTAAATATGAATAGATGACTTTAGTAAATGTAAGTGAAAGTCTTCAAAATAAATAAAGGCATGTTCACTCATTCGAATTTTGGGGTAAAAATATTTTGGGGGAAAAGGGGAGATTATTTGAGAAAGTTAGGTATACAGAAACCTTTGAGGACATGTCATACTTATTTTATTCTCTTTAAAATGCCCTGAAGTTAAAGAGGACCCCTGTAGTGTTTATCTTTAATATTTTAAATTTCTGTTAACATTTTACTTACAAGTTTTCGAATAAAAACCAGTTTTAAGTGCCCTCTTCTGTATAAATTCTTTTTTTTTAATCTTGTCCCATATAGACATTTATACATACATTGTTATGTGACTCTAATTTCTCTCCCCATACTGTGACAGCACCCTCCTTCTTTCCAACCCTGATTCCCCATGTCCACTCAGCCAGCTCCTAACCCTCTATGCCTTCCCATCTTACCTCTGGACAGAAGCTGCCCATTTAGTCTCTTGTATCTACCTGCGCTAAGAGGCACACTCTTCACGAGTATCACTTTATGTCCCACAGTCCAGTCCAATCCCTGTCTGAAGAGTTGGCCTCGCAGATGGTTTTAGTTCTTGGCTGATAGAGAATCCAGGGAACATGTTCTCCAGGGTTCCTCCGGTCTCAATCAGACCATTAAGTCTGGTCGTCTTACTAGAATTTGAGTTTTGCACCCCACCTTTCTCCTGCTCCAGCCGGGACTCTCTGTTGTGTTCCCTGTCAGGGTGGTCATTGGTGGTAGCCGGGCACCATCTAGTTCTTCTGGTCTCAGGCTGATGAAGTCTCTGGTTTATATGGCCCTTTCTGTCTCTTGGGGTAATACTTTCCTTGTGTCTTTGGTGTTCTTCATTCTCCTTTACTCCAGGTGCTTGGGACCAATTGATGTATCTTAGATGGCCACTTGGAAGCTTTTAAGACCCCAGATGCCACTCACCAAAGTAGGATGCAGAACATTTTCTTAATAAGCTTTGTTACGCCAATTGACCTTGATGTCCCCGTAGCGTGGTCCCCAGACCTCTACCCTGCTACTCTGTCCCTCAAAGTGTTTGACTGTATTCAGGAAACTTCTTAGCTTTGGTTTAGTCCAGTTGTGCTGACTTCCCCTGTAGTGTGTGCTGTTCTTCCCTTTACCTAAGATAATTCTTATCTACTATCTAGTTAGTAAATAACCCTCACCCTCCCTCCCTACCCCCGTAACCATCAATGAATGTTTTCTTCTGTGTTTAAACCTTTTCTTGAGTTCTTATAATAGTGGTCTTATACAATATTTGGCCTTCTGTGACTGACTAAATTCACTCAGCATAATGACCTCCAGCTTCCTCCATGTTAAAAGATGTTTCATGGCTTCATCGTTGTTCTTTATCGTTGCGTAGTATTCCGTTGTGTGGATATATCATATAATTTGTTTATCCATTCGTCTGTTGATGGGCGCCTAGGTTGTTTACATCTTTTTTTTTGCTATCGTGAACAGTGCTGCAGTGAACACGGGTGTGCATATATCTATTTGTGTGACCGCTCTTATTTCTCTAGGATATATTTTAAGGAGCGGGGTAGCTGGATTGTATGGTACTTCTATTTCTAGCTTTTTAAGGAAGCACCAAATTGATTTCCAAAGTGATTGTACCATTTTACATTCCCACCAACAGCGTATAAGTGTTCCAGTCTCTCCACAACCTCTCCAGCATTTATTATTTTGTGTTCTTTGGATTAATGCTAGCCTTGTTGGGGTGAGATAACCTCATTATAGTTTTGGTCTGCACTTCTCTAATGGCTAATGATCGTGAGCATTTCTTCATATGTCTGTTACCCGCCTGAATATCTTCTTTGGCGAAGCTCCTGTTCATATCCTTTGCCCATTTTTTAACTGGGTTATTTGTCTTTTTGTTGTTGAGGTTTTGCAGTATCTTGTAGATTTTAGAGATTAGATGCTGATCAGATTTGTCGTAGCCAAAAATTTTTTCCCAGTCTGTAGGTTGTCTTTTTACTCTTTTGGTGAAGTCTTTTGATGAGCGTAAGTGTTTAATTTTTAGGAGCTCCCATTTATCTAGTCTCTCTTCTGGCCTTTGTCAAATATCAGCTGCTCATAGGTGGATGAATTTATGTCTGGATTCTCAATTCTGTTCCATTGGTCTGTGTATCTGTTGTTGTACCAGTACCAGGCTGTTTTGACTACTGTGGTGGTATAATAGGTTCTAAAAGCAGGTAGTATGAGGCCTCCCACTTTGTTCTTCTTCTCGGGTAATGGCTTTACTTGTTCGGGGCCTCTTCCCTTTCCATATGAAGTTGGTGATTTGTTTCTCCATCACATTAAAAAATGCCCTTGGAATTTGGATCGGGATTGCACTGTATCTGTAGATGGCTTTGGGTAGAATTGACATTTTCACAATGTTGAGTCTACCTATCCATGAGCAAGGTATGTTTTTCCACTTATGCAGGTCTTTTTTGGTTTTTCGCAGTAGTGTCTTGTAGTTTTCATTGTATAGGTCTTTTACGTCTCTGGTTGGATTTATTCCTAAGTATTTTGTCTTCTTGGGGGCTGTCGTAAATGGTATTGATTTGGTGATTTCCTCTTGGAGGTTCTCTTTGTTGGTGTAAAGGAATCCAACTGATTTTTGTATGTTTATCTTGTATCCTGATACTTTGCTGAAATCTTCTATTAGTTCCAGTAGTTTTCTTGTGGATTCTTTGGGGTTTTCTGTGTATAAGATCATATCATCTGCAAACAGAGATACTTTGACTTCTTCCCTACCAGTCTGGATGCCCTTTATTTCTTTTTCTAGCCGAATTGCTCTGGCTAGGACTTCCAGCACAATGTTGAATAAGAGTTGTGATAAAGGGCATCCTTGTCTGGTTCCCGTTCTCAAGGGGAATGCTTTCGAAGTCTCTCCATTTAGGATGATGTTGGCTGTTGGCTTTGTATAAATGCCCTTAATTGTATTGAGGAATTTCCCTTCTATTCCTATTTTGTTGAGAGTTTTTATCATGAATGAGTACTGGACTTTGTCAAATGCCTTTTCTGCATCAACTGATAAGATCATGTGGTTCTTATCTTTTGTTTTATTTATGTGATGGGTTACATTGATTGTTTTTCTAATGTTGAACCATCCCTGCATACCTGGTATAAATCCCACTTGATCATGGTGAATTATTTTTTTGATATGTTGCTGAATTCTGTTGGCTAGAATTTTGTTGAGGATTTTTGCGTCAATGTTCATAAGGGATATTGGTCTGAAATTTTCTGTTTTTGTGGTGTCTTTACCTGGTTTTGGTATCAGGGTTACGCTGGCTTCATAGAATGAGTTTGGGAGTATTCCTTCCTTTTCTATGCTCTGAAATACCTTTAGTAGTAGTGGTGTTAACTCTTCTCTGAAAGTTTGGTAGAATTCTCCAGTGAAGCCATCTGGGCCAGGAATTTTTTTTATTCGGAGTTTTTTAATTACCTTTTCAATCTCTTCTTTTGTTATGGGTTTATTTAGTTGTTATACCTCTATTTGTGTTAGTTTAGGTAGGTAGTGAGTTTCTAGAAATTTGTCTATTTCCTCTAGGTTTTCAAATTTGTTAGAGTACAATTTTTCATAGTATTGTGTTATGATTCTTTTAATTTCAGTTAAGTCTATTGTGATTATGACCCATCTCATTTCTTATTTGGGTATCTACTTCCTCTCTTGTTTTTCTTTTGTCAGTTTGGCCAGTGGTTTATCAGTTTTATTGATCTTTTCGAAGAACCAGCTTTTGGTCTTGTTAACTCTTTCAACTGTTTTTCTGTTCTCTATTTCATTTAATTCTGCTCTAATTCTTACTATTTCCTTTCTTTTGGTGCCTGAGGGCTTCTTTTGCTGCCCTCTTTCTACTTGTTCCAGTTGCAGGGTTAATGTTTTGATTGTGGCCCTTCTTTTTGGATATGTGCACTTATTGCTATAAACTGACCTCTGAACACTGCTTTTTGCTGTGTCCCAAAGGTTCTGGTAGGATGTGTTTTCATTCTCATTTGATTCTATGAATTTCTTTATTCCATCCTTAATTTCTTCTCTAACCCATTAGTTTTTGAGCAAGATGTTGTTCCGTTTCCATGGGTTTGATTTTTTTTCCTTGCTTTTTCTGTTGTTGATTTCTACTTTCATGGCTTTATGGTTGGAAAGGATGCTTTGTAATATTTTGATGCTTTGGATTTTGTCAAGGCTTGCTTTATGGCCTAATATGTGGTCTATTCTGGAGAATGTTCCATGTGTGTTGGAAAAGAAGGATACTTGGCTGCTGTTGGGTGGAGTGTTCAGTATATATCTATGAAATCAAATCAAGTTTGTTGATTGTAGCATTTAGCTCTTCCGTGTCTCTGTTGAGCTTCTTTCTGGATGTTCTGTCCTTCACTGGAAGTGGTGTGTTGATGTCTCCTACTGCTATTGTGGAGCTGTCTTCCTCTCTTTTCAATGCTGTTAGAGTTTGTTTTATGTATTTTGGGGCCCTGTCGTTGGGTGCATAAATATGTATTATAGTTACGTCCTCCTGGTGTATTGATCCTTTCATCATTATATAGTGTCCTTCCTTATCCTTTGTGGTGGATTTTACTTTAAAGTCTGTTTTGCCAGAGATTAATATTGCCACTTCTACTCTTCTTTGAGTGTTGTTTGCTTGGTATATTTTTTCCATCCTTTGAGTTTTAGTTTGTGTCTTTAAGTCTAAGGTGTGTCTCTTGTAGGCAGCGTATAGATGGATTGTGCTTTTTATCCATTCTGCCCCTCTCTGTCTCTTTATTGGTGCATTTAGTCCGTTTACATTCGGCCCAATTATTGATAGGTATAAGTTTAGTGCTGTCATTTTGATGTCTTTTTTTGTGTGTTGTTCACAGTTTCTTTGTTCCACTTAATTTTCTGTGCTGAGTCGTTTTTCTTTATGTATTTTCTTTTCATCTTTTTCATTGTTGTTGATTTTGTGCTTGCTGAGTCTATATTTTTTTAGTTTTTTATTTTGACTTGTAGGATTGTTCGTTTCCTTTGTGGTTACCTTAATATTTACCCCTGTTTTTCTAAGTTTATACCAGTCTTTGATTTCTATATATCGCCTTGACTTCCTGTCCATATGAAAAATCTACATTTACCTTTTTTAAGTCTTTAATTTTTTTTTTGTTTTAATGTTGTCATCTTTTACATATTGACATCTGTTTCCCTATTTTCAGTGTTTTAAGTTGGTGTCAAGTGCTTTATCTTCAATCTCACTAATTCTGACTTCCATTGCCTCAATTCTGCTCCTGTAACTTTCTGTTGAATTGTCTGATTCTGAAATTTTATTGTCAGTCTTCTAGATTTCTGATTGCTGTTTCTCTGTGGATTCTTGCAGCCTGTTAAATTTGTCATTATGCTCTTCTCTAATCTTTTTTATTTCCTCTATTGCATGTTCTGCGTTTTGCTTGATTTCCTTCCCAATTTCTTGAAGAGTTCTGTGTATTAATCTTTTGTATTCTGCCTCTGGGAATTCCAAGAAATTTTCATCCTCTGGAAAATTTCTAGAGTCTTTATTTTGGGAGCTTGCTGAAGCCTTCTTGGATCGCCTCTTTGTGTGATCTGATATTGACTGTTGTCTCAGAGCCATCAGTAAGCTATATTTCTTTATTTTGTGTTTGCTTACTGTGTCCTCGCTTCTTGTTTTGTTTTGATATGCTGAAATAGGCTGCTCATATTAGCTAGTTTGATTATTGGCACCTTTGAAGCTCTTATGTCCTATCACCAGGTGATTAGATCTGTTACTAGGTATGTGAGCTCAGGAGTCCGCCCATTCCTCCTGTATGGATTCAGCTCAGGTGCCCGGGTAGATAGCCACCAAGTGTGTGGTGTAGGCTCTCACTTACAGTCTTAGACAGGCATGGGTGATTGGTGTGGGCACAGGCATCTGGCTGCAGCAGGGGGACACACTCTGAGTGAGGCAGGGGGCTGACGGCCATCTCCAAGTGTCCAGGAGGAAGGCGTGTCCTTATTCTCTAGAGCGTGTAGGTGGGTAGGTTTATTCTCTAGAGCGCGTAGTGGGGTAGGTTTATTCCCTAGAGTGTGTAGGTGGGTAGGTTTTGCAGCCAGACTATGAGTAGCTAATGCTGTTGGCTGTAAGGACTGGGGGGCACCTTTTATTCATGGGTCCTTATCGCAGGTGGCTAGGTGGTCTGGGTGGAGCCACCAGTCCTCAGTTCCCTGATGTGGGTAGGTGAAGACCCTGCTTAATGGGCAGAGCAGTATCAAATGTCAAGAACCTGCCACTTCACGGCTGAAACAGTTGAAGTTAGAGTTCCGGTATATACCCTGTTGTACTGTGGTAATGAGGGCCTATGCTGTTGAGGTGGTCCCACACAAGTCTATGCATGGGGAAAGGCACTCAGAGTCTGGGGATCCCTTATGCCTGTGCCTAGGCAAAGGAGCCTACCCCAGGTTTCTGGCTTAGGGGAGCCAGCAGTTTATTTTTTCCACTGTTTGTTAATTTGTTCACTCTCCAAGGCAGGGAGAATGGCTTCGGGAATGTGACGGATCCTACTTCTGGCCCAGGGGACTCGGCAGTTGCTGAAGCCAGTCCTGGACCCAGTGCAGAGCAGGGAGCGGGGAGGTAAATGGGAGAGAGGTTTTTCCCTAAGGGGAGTGTTTTTGATCCGTGCAGTAAGCCGTACGCAAGTACTTATCTTTTGCTGATGAGGGCTGCTTCTCAGTGGTTCTGGGTTGCTGTGTAGACTCTCTGGCATTGGGTCTCTCCCAGTGTGGAAAATGTGCCTCCTGAGGACCACTGCTTGCCTGCCTCACCACTCATCCTCGAGCTGATCAGGCCTGAAGGGCTTAGACTCTCGCTGGATCAGGTCTGACAACTCCTTGCTGCTTCTGAACCGTCTCTTCCTCCCCCTGCTGCTCAGTCTGGTTCCTCAACTGTGCCTTTGATGTTCAGGGCTCCCAGGTTGCCATATATAATCGAATAACTTGTTTTTTCAGGTCTTTGTTGTAAGAGGGTCCAATGGAAGCATCTGACTACTCCGCCGTCTTGGCCCCGCCTCTCTTCAGTATAAATTCTGTGTGCTAAAAAGTTTTGGTTAATTTTGGGATTCTTTGTTAGAAAAGCAAAGTTTATGAAAGACAAATTTGTAGTGCTGAAGCGTTCTTGCCAACTGCTAGTGCTTTTTAAAGGATGTAGAAGATTAAAGACTGAAAGTTTTATTTGAATCATAATTGGTAGAAAGACCTACCACTTATTTTAGGTATCTTTTTAATTACGCTGGTTTTATTGGTCACCATGAGTTGCAGTTGACTCAATGGCAAAAGGTTTTTTTTTGTTGTTGTTGTTTATTGTTGCACCAGTGTAAGATTATGTTACTTATTTGCTTTTGCCCTCTTAACATAAAACCAAAGAAAAGGACAGCATTTACTTTGTATTTTGGGAAAATTATAAAGGTGAGAATTTTTGATTTGAACACAGTTAGTGAAGACGGTAAACAATATTTGGAGCAACATAGACTATAGGAAATTGAAATGTTCTTCTAAAGAAAGTAAAGGAATTTGCTAACTTAAATCAAGATTTTTATTTAATAAGCTGACTAGTTGTGTTTTTGTACATTCCATATTTATTCAGCTTATGATGTGTGTTAGGTGTAATAATAGGTCTTGATGTCAATTAGGAAAACATAAACCAAAACGAAACCCACTGCTGCCAAGTTGATTCTGACTCATTGCGACCCTATAGGACAAAGTAGAACTGGCCCATGGGTTTTCCAAGGAGCAGGTGGTGGATCTGAACTGCTGACCTTTTGGTTAGCAGCCAAGCTCTTAACCACTGTGCTGCAGGGCTCCACTAGGAAACACCATAGAACCTGTAAGAGAGGATTGTGTGTTGGTTTAGACTGGTAGTTGCAGTGGGAAAGCATTTTGGAGAAAGTTTTTGGAGGTAGAATTGATCTTTGATTTTGGCGTTTTGAAAGTCCATGGAGGTACCCCTGGGACTGCCATGGGTTTTTCTCTTTCTTTGGGGGTAGGGAGAGAGTGACTGCCTCAGCTTTAGCTGGAGCAGATCCCCATCTAATTGTCTTACATGTTGGGTTCTATGTAGGATGTGATTTGGGGACCGGACTCCATGTAAAAAAAAAAAGAGTGAAAACCACTGCTTCATAAGGAGAACAATTACAAAGAATTTCTCTTCAGCTTCTCTTTTTTTCTAAATTCTAGTAGCTTCATAGTTTATACCAGTCACATTTATCTTGCATTACTTTAGTGAGGTTATTTACATACATCTTTCTATCTGGACTATAAACTCTTGGAGAGATTTTTACTTGGTATTGCCCGTATACCTCATATTTATTCTTTGAATGAATGCCAGCTAGGTGCTAGGCCAGGTGCTACATGGTATAAATACAGTCGGTAGTTTTCTCAGGGAGCTCAGAATCTAGTGAGAGGAAATAATGTTTAAGTAAGATTATAATATGGTTTATGTATGCTACACTTTCAGGTATGAGAGAAGAGCTGGGAGGACCCAGGGCTTTATATGTAGTAAGCACTGCACAGGTATTGTTGAATGAGCGAATGCTAATTAAAATATCTTAAGATGGCATAAAGGAACCCTGGTGGTTAAGCACTCAGCTGCTAACCAAAATGTTGGTGCTTGGAAACTACACAGCAGCACTGCAGGAGAAAGGCCTGGCGATCTGCTTTCATTAAGATCACAGCCAAGAAGACCCTATAGAGCAGTTCTTCTCTGTCCCATGTGGCCACTGTGAGTCAGAATTGACTTGACGGCACCCAGCAACAAGACAGCATAAGAAACTCAAGTCCTTGGTGTTATGGTTTAACTATATGATATGTATTCACTGTTGTAGGTAAAATAAAACTTGTTACGCTTTTTTCTTTCTTTCTTTCTTTTTTTAACATGCAGTAGATAAATTAGAGCCTGTGAGTATGGCTCGAGGTATTAAATCTCTTTCTTTGTAATGTATATTCAATATGTGTACTAGAATCCCTGGGTGGCATAAACAGTTAACTTTGTAGTCTGCCAGTTGAAAGATCAGAGTTTCAAGTCTATACAGAGGCACCTTGGAAGAAATGCCGGACCATCTACTTCTGAAAAATCAGCCATTGAAAACCCCGTGGAGCCCACTTGTACCCTGACACACATGGGGTTGTCTTGAGTTGGAATTAACTCGATAGAAACTACTTTTTAAAATACGTATACTTAATTTTCTGTGCTTAAAAAATTGCCTTATTAAAAAAAATCATGTATCTTAGAAGCAAAATGTTTTCTCTTTTCATATATGGCAAAATATAGTAAACAAGGCTCTGGACTAGGAATTAGAAGATCTAGTTTTCACTCAAGGCTCTGTTTTTCTTATTAGCTATTTGACCTTAGGTAAATCATTTAACTTAGCCAAACTTCATTTTTAAAAAATGTATAATATGGGAACCGTAATAGTAAAGAGTGAGCTCGTTGATGACGGTGTCCATGCCATATTAATTTTTGTCAGGGTGACCAACCATCCTGGTTTGCCTGGGACTTCTTTAGTTTTAGCCCTGAAAGTCTTGCTTTCCGGGAAAAGCTTCAGTGTTGGGCAAACCAGGGCCATTGGCCACTTCATCGGCATTGCTAGTAGCTAGCTGGTGACTGGCGCTTAGGAAGCGTTCAGTAAATGACTGGAATTGAATGTCTCCTCTGCCTTCGTCACAGACCTGATGTAAAGAACATGATATTATATAAAACTATTTTGAAAACAGTAAAAGCTGTACGAATGAAATTGCTATCATTTTCCCCATCATTATTCCTTTGAAATTTATCTCTGAACTTGTATGAAAAGTAATTTGATGAACAAAAGTTTGATCACTTGGAGTCCCTGGTTTGTATCTGTCATGTAAAGTGAGGTACATATGGTCATATGCTGTTTTTAAAGACAATTTTTTGTTTTCTTAGAAGATGAGATTTAGACTAAAAATTGAACTTTGATCCTTTTGTCTTACAGTTCTACATTTAGGTATGATTTTTATTTGTAACTGAGGAAATGATTATACATTTGAATATGTGGCTTCTAGTCTACTTGATTGATTAACACATTTTATCTTAGGCTTACAGCCACTTTATAAGGAGCCCTTGTGGGGCTAACAGTTAAGTGCTTGACTGCTAACCAAAAGGTTGGTGGTTCAAACCCACCTAGTAGCTCCACAGGAGAAAGACCTGATGATCTGCTTCCCTAAAGTTTACAGCCAAGAAAACCCTATGGAGCAGTTCTACTCTGTCACACGGGGTCACTATGAGTGGGAATTGACTCCAGAGCACCTAACAACAAAAACAACAGCCACCTTATAAAAGAAACAAAACAAAAAATCACGCAAGTTGCAGTCGAGTCGATTCCCACTCATGGTGACCCCATCTGTTGCAGAGTAGAACTGCACTCCATAGGGTTTTCATGGCTGTGACCTTTGGAAACAAGTCACGAGGCCTTTCTTCTGAGCTGTGCCTCTGGGTGGATTTGAACTGTCAACCTTTCAGTTAGTAGCTAAGCGCTTAATCAGTTGCACCACCCAGGGACTCCAGCCACTTTGTAGAGCATCTTTTAATTAAAATCTAAGAATGTCTAATAAAACCGAAAACTTGGAAAATCTAGAGTAGTAAACACGAAAATGCCTAAGTAGGTTTACTGGTGTCTAGAAACATCCCTATATTTTTCTCGGGTGTAGTGGGATCCTGAGAAAAGCAAGTTCAGACAGCCTATGACCAAGTTACGTCTGAGCCACCCACTTCTCCCCTCCCATTTTCACAGCCACTTCTTTTCTATGCCCTCTCTGGTTGTTAGGGGCTCAATAATTAGATTTATTCTGTCACATTTGCCTATTCACTGCTAATAACTATGCTGATTCAGTGTTATCTCAGTTACTAAAATGGCCTCTTCTAGAGATCCCTCAGCCACCAGACTTTTCTGTTTAGATTTAGAGAAGCTTGAGGATGGTCATGGAGCTCTCTGCTTCTAGAGCTGCCAGTCGAGACAATTCTTTTTCCTATTCGTTGGTTACTTATCGCTCGTTTCTTTTTCTTGAATCATGTGTAGTCACTATATATTTTTGATTTTTCTTTCTTAAATAAGCCATTAGAGAAAGGCAACACTCTCTTGCTGACCACATTTGTTTCTGATGTAACTAAAGAAAGACAGCGTGGCATAGTATTGTATTGCAGGGTGCGGCTGTCACTTAATAAGTGCTTTTAAGAGCTCCCTAGAGGTTGCTAGAAAGCTAGGGAACATGACTCAGAAAGGCACTGTATCAGGAATAAATAGACGGGGGGTTGCTTGGTAATTATGGCCCTTTGGTCTTTGATCTTGTTGGATTTTACAGTTTGTGGAAGGTTGACTTTGACCGGAGTTTGAATAGGTGTGCCTTTAAGGAAGGTTACCCACTTCAAGCATCACGTTCTTTATGTTGAACCTTTTCGGTAAAGTTTTGTGAACTAGGATCCCTTCTTGGACTTAGGGGCATGTTTTTGAGAGATTTATAAGTCTGGATTATCATTTGGTATATAAAACTTCTCTCTTGTCTGTTCACTTATCTGCTATGTGATCTTAAAACCAAACTCCTTGCCATTGAGTCTGTTCCAACTCATGGTGACCTAGATTAAATTTATGTGGTGTGAAATCCCAGGCTCATTATAAGATTGGAATACATGTTTGCTAAATGCAAAAAAATACAGCCTTCCATTCTTCCTTCACTAGCTGTTTCCCCAACAAAGCATAACAAAATCCAAAATGCCTAGAACAACTTAAGTCCTTAACTGTACCTTTTTATGCGTTAGATGCTTCTAGTTTGCTTGTTATTGTTGGAATTTTGCCAGGAATTCATAATAGTTGTAAGAAGTGAAGAAAGACTGAATAAGAATTTAGATTATTAATACTGAGTAAATGATAATAATTCCAACAGCAGGGATAATAGCAATTCATACCAGTTATCTAGGACTTGGGTCAGGCTGTAGAGGAGGAACTGTCTGGAGACCCTCTCCTGTCCAGGAAGGCAAAACTGTGGTTCTCCTGGCCTGGCCTGAAATTGCAGTGTGTGACGTTAGAGCTCAGAGGCCACAGGCTGTAAGTTAGAGGGGCACAATGGAAGAATGTGGGCTAACAAGTTCAAACCCAGGCTACAGATTCTAGGAGCTAAGCAATATGTGTGGTTGAGAGGGGCTGCAGAACCGTGAAAATGAGTGGTAGTCGTGGCAAATGGGAGGCAGCCTAGGGAATTCCAAAGCAGAATGTGATGGCTGTTTCTCAGGCGAGCTCCGTTTACCTAAGGGGACTTTTAAAGCCTAGTACTTAGTATCAAAGGCAAGAGGATGTGGAAACCAGTAGGATGATCGTAGGAATATTAGTATAACTCTTTAGGGTTTATAAAACTTTCACTTACTTTCTTGGTTTATTTCTCACAATATTTCTGGGAGTTACGATTTATCCCCATTTTCTAGATAAAAGAGGTGAGTTACAGTGCCAAATTTAAGCCCTGGATGCTCAGTTGGGTTGCATCATGGATATTTCTGCAGGGAAAGGAGAGAGAGAGTTCAGGTGAGAATAGCTCGTGTCTGCAGGTAGAGGAAAAGCCAAAAACCAAACCAAACCCATTGCCGTCAAGTCGATTCCAACTCATAGTGATCCTATAGGACAGAGTAAAACTGCCCCATAGGGTTTCCAGGGAGTGGCTAGTGGATTTGAACTGCCGACCTTTTGGATAGCAGCTGAGCTCTTAACCACTGCGCCACCAGGGCTCCAGGTGGAGGAAGGGAAGTAGAAATACAACAATGAAATCTGAGAGTATTTTGAATGGAAGAGTTATAGCAGAGGGCATGAAATAATTATTTCATCACTCCATATCGTGTAGCTAAACACACAGAGAAATACAACACAAAGTTGTATGTAATCTTCTTTTGATGAGAAGTTTAAAAATTTTGAACCCTTATTTTTTTTAATATGGATGATATCATTACTTGATTCACGAGTTGGCTGTTTTTCAAGCATGGTTTTGTTTGTGGCCAAGCATTTAAAAATAAACTTGAACATCACATGCTTCAGTAATCATTGTTTAATGCCGTGTGTGCGTGTGTGTGTGTGTGTGTGTGTGTGTGTGTGTGATCACTTCAGTTCTGTAAAGCTTTTATCTCCTGTATTGCAAACCGTGGTAATGAATGCAGTGATAAAACAGCTGGTGTTTAAATGTATCTACTCACAGTGCATTTGATGGGAAGCCTCCATTTTGTATACATATTTGTGAGTATGAATGAGAAGGCAAAGTCTGCCTTGGGAATTTTATAATGAATATGAGAGAGGTCCTGCCACAGGTAGTTATTAAAACGTCCCCCGAAGTCTTTTATGATGAATGATGGTGTTTGTGTCTCTGACCTTCCCTGAAGCCTCTCTTTTTTAAAGGAATCTTCAATACCCCTAGCCATTCATCTATTAAAAATTTTTTAAATAAATTTCTACTGCGTAGTAAGTTTCAATTTACGCAGTACATTTCTGCATAACACAAATAATTTTATAAGTATTATTTGATAAATCTGCCCTTCTGAAATGGAGAAAATGTGTGCTGATGATTTTACTACTATTTACTGTTTCTGAGTAAAGGATAAAATAAATGTAGAGAAAAATAGGAAGGAAAAGATAGGGAAATCCTGCTTATTAAATAATCAAAAGTCTGTTCTTCCTATTTTTCCTGTGAAAAATGTGTTGTCGTGAAAAGCTCAAGATTTATAGCAGGAAAGAGAAGGATGATTAGTAAGATCCCTGACGAAGGGGAGGGCACTTCTCAAAACTGGAAATAGATGTTCTAGAATTACTTTCAACAAGTGCTTACTTTAAAGATTAGTAAAAAATTAGGGTTGCCTGTTTGCCTGTAATAAAAATTTTGTGAGTTGGAAAAATTTTAAAAATAGGTTAACATGGAGCCAGGAAGAAAAACTAAGGGGATACCAATGTTTACTGAGCATCTACAGTTGGGTGTGAATTGTGGGTCTGTGTTATCATCAGTTGTTCTATTTAATTGTCACAGCAACCTTTCTGATTTTCTAAGTCTGTGTATTATTCACTTATCAAATGAGGAAACAGGCTTACAGAGGTCAAATAACTTGCTCATGCTTACTTGGCTAGAGCTGGAGATTCACACCGTTTGTGATTTCAAACCCTTGTTCTTGCTCTTATCTGCTGCTGTCCAGCAGCTTTTACTCTTTGTCCCCTTAGCAGGATGGCTGGCTCTGGTGCCTTCACGCCCTCCAGTGCTAATGTCTCTTTGCATTGGTCAGCTATCACCGCCATTGCTGTATAATAAACGATCTTGAAACTCAGTGGCACACACCAAAAACAATTTATTCCTCACACAGACATCTGTGAGGCAGCTGGGGCTCTTCTAATTTAGACTGGGCTCCTTGGGCTTGGTTCCAAGCAGTGGGTTAGGGCCAGCTCTGCACGCTGTGTAGCTCATCCTCCTTGGAGCAGCAGCTACTCAAGCAGGTTTTCTTAGACAAAAGGAAAACAAGCCCGGCTTCTTATGTGCGTTAAAGCCTCTGCTCCACGTCAGTTCTGCCAACATTTCATTGGCTAAAGCAAGTCATGGAGCAAGCCCGAAGTCAAGGACAAGGAAGAACACTCTGCCTAAGGGAGGAGTCGGGGAAGTGGCTATGTGCTGAATTTTAATCAGAACTGCCAAACTCCTGATATTGTTGTTCGGTGCTGTAGAGTTGGTTCCAGCTCACAGCGACCCCATGTACAACAAAACAAAACACTGCCCTGTCCTGCACCATCCTCACAATTGTTGTTATGCTTGAACCCATTGTTGCAGCCACTGTGTCAATCCATCTCATTGAGGGTCTTCCTCTTTTTCGCTGACCCTCTACTTTATCAAGCATGATGTCCTTCTCCAGGGACGAGTTTCTCCTGATAACATGTCCAAAGTATGTGAGACGAAGACTCACCATCCTTGCTTCTAAGGAGCATTCTGGCTGTGCTTCTTGCAAGACAGATTTGTTCTTTCTGGTGGCAGTCCATGGTATATTCAGTATTCCTTACCAACACTATAAACTCCTAATGGACCTTATGAAAACAGAACAGGATGAACTAAACTCTGTTGTTTATTTAATGCCTTGTGTGACTTCTCTAAATACTAATAGTTCAAACATACCTGTGAAAGAGGCTCTAGATTTTTACATCTTAAGACTAAGGCTCCTGGAGACTAAATAGCATTAATTAGCACTATACTGAGTTGTAGATATCAGCAGTCTACCCGTAGAATATGATTTTTTAGTTCTGGCCTACTGCTGTGTCCTTTGCTTCTGTGTCAGTAACTAGGGTTTGGGAAGTGCATGTTACTGCCAGCTGATGGGCTTCCTTCACTGTTTTCATCATTACGCATGTAGTGATAGAGAGTGACCAGACTTCCCAGCAAGCAGTGAGAGGATTTGGTGTTATCACCTGATCTCAGTTTAGAGCCTAGTCAGGTGTATTGGAGTGTTAGCTATTTCAGTTGACTTAAACTTGGTTCATCAGGAAGCGAAGCTTTCAGATTGCTTACTTTTTTCTTGTTTTCGTTATCGCTTGTTAGAGAACATTGCTCCCAGCTCACTTACGTGGAGAAGACCATTGACACAGGGCCTGGAGCAGATTTGTTTTGACCAAAGAGAAAATGGACTTGGAGGGGATGATAATATTATTGTTGTGATATTAGTCCTGTAATCGTAGGAAGCTTTGTTGCGTTACTGAAGACGTTCTTTATTTCTTTAGATTTGACTTTGGTATTGGGATAAGGGAGTCAAAGGGAAGAGAGGATGAAAGGTGTGAGTATTCTAAAATTTGAACAGTTTTCAGGATAAACGGAAATGCTATTCCTTAACTCCTCTGGAGCCCTGGTGGTGCAGTGGTTAAGTGCTCCACTGCTAACGAGAAAGTTCGCGGTTCGAACCTGCCAGTTGCTCCACAGGAGAAAGATGTGGCAGTCTACTTCTGTAAAGATTATAGTGTTGGAAACCATCTGGGGCAGTTCTCCTTTGTTCTGTAGGGTCACTATAAGTGGGAATCAACTTGATGGCAATGGGTTTTAAGTCCTCTAGGTAAAAAAAAGAATTTACAAACTTCTGAATATTGTATCTTCTTATCATCTTTTGTTCTCCTTTTCCTTCCCCTTCAAAACAGTATTTTTTAAAATAAAAGTGAGCTAATGTTAAATTTTATGGTGAAGATTTCATAACCCCCATTGTGAAATTGTTGGAGACATCTTGAGGTGTTCAAATGCCAAGACTGAGGATCGCTGTTCTGTGCCAGTAAGAGAAATATCACTGAAGTGGCTAAAGTTTAGAGGACAGGCACACCAGTCCTAGGGTCTCATCTCTCCGTTTATAGTCGTGTTACGTCTCTCTGCATTTCCATCCAGTTTTTCTCGTAACAGTACAGCTTGGTGCCTCTCATGTGTTTGGCTCAGCAATGCGAAGATGGCTAGGCCAAGATATTTCTCAAAAGGTAGATTACATCTGTGTGATGAACTGTATTAGTGCCTACAGTGGGGAATTCACACTCAGCGTTAAGGAGTGCTTCAGTTAGCTCCGTATTATAATGAGTGAAACTTACACCTAAAAATATCCTATTTCTGAGTTGTAGCTGTGTTTCTTCTAAGTTAGCAGGAAAGTTTTACTTTAGGAGAATCAGACTCTTAACTCCATTAGTACAGAGCCTGTGCCTGTCATTTACCACTGTATTCTTAGCACCTTGAAAAGTGCCTGGAATATAGAAGATGCTCAATAAATATTTGTTGAGTGAACGAATGAACGTTGCTATAAAGCATACCACGTCTTCCCTCATTTTGAATCTCCATTCTTCCCCCTAGCAAATTTTATTTAATCAGTCTCTATAATGTGGGAACTCAAAGCCACAGTGGTTTGGTATAAAACATAGTTTTTAAACGCTTATTCTGGAGAAATTTATGCTGGAGAGTATGCTATAATTCCCTATGAAGAAACTATCTTTTCAAAATTTTGCTTGTCGAGTGAATTTTTTTTTAATTCATAAATGAAATTGTTATGTGGGCTTATCTTACATGGAAAAAGACAAGGAGGGAAGATTAATGGGCAAAAGCAAATTAAAGAGAAGCAGGAGACATTTAACACTTGGAGCCATAGCTTTATTATTAACTGCCAGGATTATCACACTAATAACTTATTTTTTTATTAAAGGATGTTACTTACCTGGTGTCCCAGATAAGTTGTGCTTGTTCTTTTATTCATGGAAAATAGAACTTGATTTAAAAAAATTGAGAATACTTTTTGTGCTTCTAAATTATTTACACAATTGTTTTAAAAACTTGCAAAATTATAAAAATACTTACATTTACAAAGGGAATGATTTTGTATAGTATTTTATTTTGTCTCTTATCACAGCCAGTGGTTTTTTTAAAGTGCTGTGTACTTTGTACAGCAACAGAACTAGGTTTCTGTTTTTAAAAAGCGCATAGACTAGCTGTGCTTCTAAAAATGATGTGAAATGTTGGTGATCCCAGGATCCCTAAGTGTTTTTCTTTGATGGCTGACAATTTATATTGTATAATTGTTTTATAGTGGCACTTTGGAGAGGTAACCTAATATAAATGTAAATGCATTTGTTTTATTAGCATATTTTATCTCGCTTGTCTTATTTTCTAATTGAAGGGAAGGGGCAAAAGCTAGGTTTGTATGGTATTTAAATTCACTTGAATGTAGTATGTAAGCATATTAGTCAATTCTATCCAAAAAGATGCACTAAAAGTTTTCCTATTAAGGTTTTAAGATTATTGATTAGAAAAGAGTTTGAAAATATCTTTTTGCCCCTATTTCTCCCTATATAGCCGTCTTGAAGTTTCTCCAAATTAGATTTTAAATGCCAATTAGGAGGTTGAGTATACTAAAATAAAAGCAAATGCAACCAGAATGGCCTCACCTTATGGCTAGTTAGGCTTTTGAGAGAATATGTGGAACCTTTGCTCAGAGCGTGGCTTTGAGAAAGATATTCATCTTAATGAACACATTAATTAGAACCATAACTATTTATAAGATAATTAGAAATGAAGCATGGTAAACTGAGCTTTTCCTGCAATTAATGGAGGATTAATTACTGGAGGTAATGAAGTGGATTTTTAAATGCATTAAGGTGAAGTACAGAGATGAGCAAGGCTTTGTGATAGCTGCGTAATTATTTCAGGCTGTTTGAGCGTAGCCCATATGAGATCGTTAATAAGCATCATCGCATCGTTATGTATGCACTTAAAAAGACTTACCACCAAAATGACTGCCTAATTATTTCTAATTGGCAGGACTCTGTGTAGTCATCGAGCTGTTTGCAGCCATTTTAAGGTTCATTTAACTCTCCTTGGGGCCATGTGATAGATGGTAAAAGCTCCAACTACATGCTGGCCTTGGCCGGCGCCGTTAACGTCGGTGGGCTTCGGTTTAAGTGCATTTGCTCATGCAGAGGTCAAAACCTGAAGTAGTCCAAGCAGAGTTTTGCCTTTTGAAGCCACTTGACTGTATTCATTAGCAATTAGTAAAATAATTGTGTCTGTCACTCTATTTGGGTTTCCACATGACTTGGTATTCTTTTATCACTGTCCCTTCTTATTCCACATTTACTCCACCGGAAACCGAATCTTCTTCCAACAAACCCTTTTAGCGGCTTCAGTGCAGTGGCATATGTTCCGAAATCCTACCTTTCTTCATCTATTTGTTAGCTTGAACAGTGTAGTACATTTCAACACAATCATCTAATTTGCTCCTGATTGATTGCTGGTGAAAGTTTCTACCCAAGGACAACATTTTAGGGCTTTTAAGGACATCTCTAAGGAATTAGTCATTAAGCATTAAGAGAGGAAGTAAGAAATAGTCAAAACGAATTCTGACATTTACCAGAGGTTTGTAGTTAGGGGCATCTATATCTAAGATGTTGAAAGCAAAAAATGTACAGGTGTATATATTTTTCCACCCACTAAAGGACACGATTAGGGGCAAGTTGTGTGATGGGGGTGAGCTGTGTAATGTCTACACTTGTTTTTAAAACTCATTCTTAAATAAGTATATTAGTAAGCTAGTGCTTTTAAAGATTTTAGAAATATTTGCATGTCCATTTCAAATGATACATCTTTGTTATCATATAATTGATATAAAGTTTTTAAATCTTATAATATCAGATTTGATGTGACATCCCATTAGCTAAGCGTCTGTAGTCTTGTGACTCATGATCATAACCATCTGTGGGATGTTGTCAAGGTATACATGCCATTAGAGTGGTTTAAAAAAACAGTGATGAAGCAAATTGTAGGCTAATAAAATAAAGGTCAATTATACTCCTTTGTTATGAAAAATGTGGTTCTAATCATTTCCTAAATGGTAATGCTTAAGCTTAAAATTATTTATGCAGAATATTTTAAGGTATCACCAACCTTATTGAAACTAGATGTGTGTATTTAGTTCCCTTAACAGTTTCATTATTCAAGAATTTGGGGGTTTAAATGTCAATCAGACAGTGCATATTTCTTAGGAACTGACTGAATTACCGTGGATTTTAGTCTGTTGTTTCAGCATTTAGAAACAAATGGATTGAACTGCTTAATCTCTCAAATCAATCAACCTGTCCCCTGCTAGAATTATGATTTTGTTTTAGTTTTTGATACTGCCTTTTGAGTAATTTTAAAGATGTATTTTAAGAGAAACAGGAAACATAAAACTGGTAAATGGTTAGCTTGTTAACAATAAGTATATGAAATTCTATAAACTCAGACTGTATCTGAATAGAATTTTGTCTCTAGTTATTAGGAATTACTAGTCTGTTTTTAAAGCTTAGAAATAAAGAAAATAACAACGGTTGGGATAGAATTCTCCAGTTAGAAACTCAGATTCTATGCATTGATCAGGCTGTCCCAATTGCTGTTTTAATCCTTCGAGTCTGTAAATTGTAAATTAAAATTTTAGATCTTGAGTGAGGATTTTCTGAGCCTAGCTTTAGGTGGTTATTTTAGGGCATTGTGATTGTGAGGCTCTCATTGCTGAACTGAAGTGAGCAAAATGTTAGTATTTCACTTCAAGTAAATTTTTCAAAAGTTTATGCAGAATGTATTTATGAAAGTGTTATCAGCAGTGCCATAGGAGAATGGACCCATATTTTAATGCCCTTTTCTGGCTTCATATCTGCATATTGAGGTATGCTGTGAGATGCTGTTCTGTAGTTTTACTCATGTAGATGCATTAATGTTAATTATAACATCGTGAGAGGGAAAATGTTGCTCTAGCGATCCTGCATACTTCAGCTTCTTCAAGAACACAGACATAATCTAGGCCCCACGCACATTGGGACTTGCCCTGACTTGTTAACTTTTTGGAACTGTGGTACTACTACGTCAAGAAACCCAAGTTTTCTTGGAACATAGCCACTCTTGTTTATGTAATGTCTGTGGTAGCTTTCCTGCTGCAGCGGCAGAGTTGAGTCGTTGTGACAGAGACCACACGTCCCACACCCTAGAATACTTACTATCTGGTCCTTGAAGAAAAAGTTTGATGACCGTTGTCCTAGACCATCCAACCTCACCTGAGCCACTCGTTTACTAAGCTGGCCACAGAGAATTAGTCATGCTGGCCCAGATCAGAGTTACCTCCCGGTTGATCTACAGAATTATGAGAAATAATAAATACTTGTTTTAAGCTTCTAAGTTTTGGGGTGGTTTATTATACAATAAAAACTAACTGATATAACATTGATGTATACCCATAAAGAACAAGCATGGTTTGTAGATATGATTTGTTTAATCACTTTCATTTTGACAATCATGTTAAAACATTTCAGTGATTTTCATTATTTTTATTTATAGATTAATTTTTTTTTTACTTTGGCCAAGTTTTTTCTTGTTATAAATTTTATTTTATTAAAATAATGGACTTGATTAAAAAGAGTTCATTTTATTACTGCTCACTGAAATTGCAGTGTTTGTAATGTTGGTTATCATTTTTGGTACAAGTACCTCAGGATTTAACTGTTACCTAAATAATGACAGCGTTTAGTTTCTTGAGTGTACAACTTGAAGGAGTTCATATAGTATGTTGGAGGATATGCCAAGTAGTTAACATGGCTCAAAAAAAATTTTTTTTGTGTGGTGCTTTATTAGATTTTTTGTATAGCTAAGATGGGCATTTGATTATATTTTCTTTAAACTCTCCTAGCGTACAATTATTACTACCATATTTTCTGTTTTGATTACCCCTTTTTCTGTATATTTGATAAGATTCAAAATTATATTCTGAAAGAAATCTTGGTTCTAGTCTCAAGTGGTTCTCTTGGCTGACCTAATGAATGGGGTGGGTTAGTTTTTCCGTTCAGACTCTAGGCATTTTTATTAAGATTCTCAGTTTTTAGAAGAGGATGTTATTTCTATCCTGATCTGGTTGACTTTTATGATATAGGTCTCTATACCTACAGTAGCAACATAAAATAGTTGCCCACCAGGTCGTTGGCTGGGAATATAATCTCAAACTCAACTGCTATTCAGAATTTCTAAAAAGCTTTGCTGAAAAAATGATATTTATGGAGGAATGCATGAAGGATATATAATGTATCTACTTCTTGTTTAGTTTAAAATCCACCCCTTAGTTAAGCTCTAGTCTTATATCTCAACTCATCATATTGACCTACTCTAGAATTGATTTTACCTAATTGTCTTTTGGCATGTGGCCTATGTTCAGGGAAGTTATTGGAAATAGCCTATGGGATTCATTGCAGGCTTTATTTTAAGAATGATCTCAGGGTCAGAGATAGTTGTACTTGATTTGATCACCTGGTTTGTTTTTATTCCATGGACATTTCTTTTAGTTAGGTGTTGTAAAGCTTGAAGCCAGGTTTAGGTCTGATAATAGAAAATATAAGGGGGTTATGTTGTGCTTTGTGTATTAACCTTTCTCCTGGTTCCATTTTCTTTTCTTTTGCTCCTCCTTTTTCCCCTTTTGAAAGTTTCATCTTACTTTATTTTTGGAATGGTGTGTGAAATTGTAAATGAGACATAATACACATGAAGTCCTCTGCACTTCTGGTGCTGATGAAATTAGTCCACTCAGCCTATCTCTTCCACTGATTACAACTAAAAACTCTGGACGAAACATGAAAAGCAACTACCTTACGACTCAGAATCTTAATGATAGTAGGCAAGTTGGGGAGGATGTCAGACCTTGAAGAAACAGCCTGTGTGGGACTGAGTTGCCCATTTTTATTTCCTCTTTTCTCCCAGATTTGACTCAGGGAAGCCCTAGTTGCAGAACTGCATAGTGGGGAAGGGCAGCAAAAACTCTGAAATACTGTCTTTCTGGTTGGAGGACTGGAAAAGGTGACCCTGTGGGGCGTTATGTGTGGGGAATCCATTCTTTTTGTTAAGTTTAATTTAGTTTTTTGTTTCCTTTTTTCCTCTTCTCCCTGCTCTGAGAGCAGCCCACTACTGTGATTTTCTCTGATGTTTCTCTTGCTGCTTTGCCCCAAGAGCCCTCCCTGCCGTGTGGAACAACACAGTGGCAGCACAGGCAGCTAAAACTCCAAGAATAACCCCATCTTTCTTGCCAGAGCACTGAGAAAAGGAGCCCCTGGGAGCCGAGAGAGTGCAAGGTAATCTCAGGAAAGAGAGAGTGGGAGAAGTAGATCCTCTTATTCTGTGCGAGAACTGGCACAAGGCCAGGGCTCACAACTGTGTTGCACAGGAGTGGACAGACTCAAAGTAGCACAGCAAAGGCTTTGATAATTGAACTGACATTGGAACCGCCACCCCCAGAAAGTGAGACAGAACTTTTGGTCTAAACCACTTGGGTAAATTGGCTGCTAAAAACCCCAACAAAATCAGCATTCTCCGGAGGATTTTAACAAGACCCACAGTGTCACAAAATAATATTCAGAATGTACAGGAGACAATCCAAAAGTGTTGCGTATACAAAGAACCGGGGAAATGTGACCAGTACATTTAAAGGAAGAGGCAATCAACAGACGCAAACTCCAATTGTTAGATGGAGATTTTGAAACAGCTGTTATGACTATGCACCATGAGTGAAGGAAACCTCTTTGAAATGAGTAGAAACTAAAAAAAAAAGAACCAACTGGAAATTTCAGAAGTGAAAAATACAATATCTGAACCAAAAACTCACTTAATGGGCTAAATATCAGAATGGAGATGACAAAAGAAGAATGATTTTAAAGATACGTCAGTAGAGTTAATGCATTCTGAAGGACAATGAGAAAAAATATTAAAAAGCAGTACATGAAGTTTCAATAACGTGGGTTAGTAACAAAATAGCTAACGTGCTTGTAATTAGGCTCCCATAAGGAGAAAAGAGAGAAATTGGTAGGAAAACTTGAAGAAATAATGGTCAAAAATTTCTTAAATTTATTTGAAAGACATACATTTTCAGATGTAAGAAGCTCACTGAATTCCAAACAGGATAAATTCAAAGAAAACCATGCTAATATATCATAACTAAGCTGGTAAAACACAGGAAGGAGAATTGCTTTAACTTCTCATGATTTTACAGTTAAGTATTTATTTTTAATGTTTGTGTATTCGCTACTCAAATATACATTAACGTATTTCCTATTGTACTTAACTGCGAACAGTTAGAAATGAGGAAAACAGCATTTCTTTTTCTTGAATTTATTAAGATAATTTTAAAACTTATCCTCAGCATAAAACAAAAATCCTCACAACTGGCCAGTAAGCAACATCATGATGAATGGAGAAAGGACTGAAGTGGTCGAGGATTTCATTTTACTTGGATCCACAAGCAACGCCCACGGAAGAGGCAGTGGAAATCAAACAGTGCATTGTATTGGGCAAATCTCTGCAGAAGACCTCTTTGAAGTGTTAAAAAGCAAAGATGTCACCTTGAGGACATGTCACCTGAACCAAGCCATGGGGTTTCCATTCAGTTCACATGCATGTGAAAGCTGGACAATGAAAAAAGGAAGACTGAAGAAGAATTGACATGTTTGAATTATGGTGTTGACGAAGAATACTGAATAAACCGTGGACTGCCAGAAGAACGAACAAATGTGTCTTGGAAGAAGTACACCCGGAATGCTGCTTAGAAGTGAGGATGTCAAGACTTTGTTTCACATACTTTGGACATGTCATCAGGAGGTACCAGTCCCTGGAAAAGGACATCATGCTTGGTAAAGTAGAGGGTCACCAAAAAAGAGGAAGACCCTCGATGAGATAGATTGACACAGTGGCTGCAACAATGGGCTCAAACATAGCAATGACTATGAGGATGGGGCAGGACCAGGCAGTGTTTCGTTCTGTGATATATGGGATTGCTATCAATCGGAACCTACTCAGCAGCACCAAACAACAGCACAGCATTGGGTGAGACATTAACTTAAGGAGAAGAAATATGTTAGTAACACATCTCTCTCCGAAATTTGCATTTATTCTGACTGTTGATATAGTTGACTGCAGTAGGCTAAAAGGGTTAGTCATCATATGTTTGTTCACATTTTAACTGGGAATTTTTTTTTGGACTGTTGAAAAAAATCCTAAAATTAGACATAGTTATTCGTATATCATCATCTTTTAGGATGTTTATTTAACTTTTTTTATGTTTAAAATTCATTGTTAATTATTGTAGCTCTGTGAACTTTAAATACATTTAGGCTCTGTCCAATTTATTAATGAAATAAATGTTGCTTCAATAATTGGTTGATGATTCATTCAGTGAAACCTTTTCATCTGAATTTGTGCTAATCATTTTCATAGCATGGAAGCTAGAATTTTTACCACCTTTGGAAGAACCTTGGCTTTGACTCAGTATTTGTGGTTTTATAAGATACCCTTGTTTCAGTTGTTATAATTAATTAATTATTATTCTTATATATGTATGTATGTATATATCAGTTGCTATTGAGATAATTCCAACTCATGGTGACCCTGTGTGTTTCAGAATAGAACTGCACTCTGTAAGGTTTTCAGTGTCTGTGATTTTTTAGAACTAGATCACCAGGCCTTTCTTTCGAGGTGCTTCAAGGTATAGTTGAACCACTAACCTTTCAGTTAGTAGCCGAGTGTTTCTGTCTGTCTGTCTGTCTATATGTATAAATACGTGAACCAAAACCAAACCCATTGCCGTCGAGTTGATTCTGACTTATAGCGACCCTATAGGACAGAGTAGAACTGCCCCATAGGGTTTTCAAGGCTGTACATCTTTACGGAAGCAGCCTGCCACATCTTTCTCCCATCGAGTGGCTGGTAGGTTCGAACCACTGACCTTTCAGTTAGCAGCCAACTGGTTTAACCCCTGTGCAACCAGCGCTCCATAGATATGTATCTATTTATATCTATATATAAACAGGCCCTGCTGGCACAGTGTTTAAGAGCTACGGCATGCTATGGCTTCTGACCAAAAGGTCAGATGTTCAAATCCACCAGCTGCTCCTTGGAAACCCTATGGAGCAGTTCTGCTTTGTCCGGTAGGTTTGCTATAAGTCAGAATCAACTCAGTGACAGTTGGTTTGGTTCGGTTTTATGTTTAAACAAAAACCAAACCCACTGCCATTGAGTCAATTCTGACTCAGAGCAGCCCTATAGGACAGAGTAGAACTGCTTCATAGGGTTTCCAAGGCGGTAAATCTTTACAGAAACAGACTGCTACATCTTCCTCCCACAGAGCAGCTAGTGGGTTTGAACCATCGACCTTTCTGTTAGCAGCTGAGTGCTTTAACCACTGAACCACCTGAGTTCCTCATATAGATGTATGTCTGTACTTTATGATATAGCTATAGATATCAATATAGATAGTGCAGAGTAAAACTGCTGCATAGGGTTTTTAAGGTTGTGCCCTTTCAGAAGCAGATCACCAGGCCTTTTGAGGTGCCTATGAGTGGGTTAGTCCTGCTAATCTTTTGATTCGTAGTCCACTGCTTAACAGTTTGCACCACCCAGGTGTGTGTGTGTGAAAATGGTGTGACAGTGGCATCTGACCTCCTCTGACCTCACAAGGGGGAAGGAGAATCAAGATCAACAGCCGAAGGCTGATTTCTGTGAGGTGAGGTGAGACATGTCTCCACCCTCCAACCTTTTTACCAATTCTGACACCAACTGTCCTTCCCACAGCACTCTCTGCTTCTCTGTTGGGTTGGATAATTCATTGCAATGGCCACACAGAACTCACAGACCATACTCACAATTATGGGGTTTAGTAGGGAAGTAACAGTTGCAATTCAGGCTCAGGAACACTCAGGATACAGTTCTTCCATCAGGACAACCTCTCCCCCGTTGTGCTTGCCCACGTGCCCCTCTCTAGCCCTTGGCCTCTGCCCTGCTTGGGCAAGTGTTCCAAAGCTCTTTTAGCTCCGCCAGTAAGTGCCTGGAGGCACCCCGCTCCACCAGTAAGCCTCATCCTGAAGGCTTGCTCTGTGGGTCGGTGAGCCTGGCTCCACTGTCAAGTGCCCAGAGTCACCCCGGTCTGCCAGGAGGCCTCCTGCGCAGTGGCACTCAGCTCTCACTCTGTGGGTCAGCAAGCCCAGCTCCAAGAAGTGCCCGGAGACACCCCACTCTGCCAGGAAGCTTTCTACCCAACGATGCTCAGCTTTCTCACTCTGTGGGCTGGGAAGCCCACCGCGCTGTCTCCTGCCGGTCTCCTGGTTCTGCTGCCGTTTCTCTGCTCTTCCTTCTCGCTGTTTCACACTGTCTCCAGTGTTACAGCTCTCTGTCTCCTGGATCTAGGAGGTTCTCAGCACAGGGATCTTGGACACGCTGCGCTTCTGGCTCTTCTTTCTTGGTGGTTGTGAGGTCCCCCTCTGCTCTGGGATTGACTCTCTTTTAAGTCTAGCAGGATGACAAAACTCACCAGTCCCCTTGTTAGGATACACCCCTAACCTGGTTATTTTAGGCCCCCCCTCAGCGTTCCATACACACCTAACCTGGTTATTTTAGGCGCCCCCCTCAGGGTTCCATACACCCCTCAGCTGGTTATTTTAGGCCCCCACCTCAGGGTTCCATACACCCCTAACCTGGTTATTTTAGGTCCCCCCCTCAGGGTTCCATACACCCCTAACTTGATTATTTTAGGTCCCCCCCTCAGGGTTCCATGCACCCCTAACATGGTTATTTTAGGTTTCCCCCCTGCCTCAGGGTTCCAGACACCCCTAACATGGTTATTTTAGGTCCCCCCCCCTCAGGGTTCCATACACCCCTAACATGGTTATTTTAGGCCCCCCCCTCAGGGTTCCATACACCCCTAACATGGTTATTTTAGGCATCCCCCCCCCCTCAGGGTTCGATGCACCTTGTTTGCATTATTAGCAAGCTATCCGGTCCCCTTCATGGGCCACGAGTACCTCATTTGCTTAGCCACGCCCAGTCATCTGTTGGGAATTACAAGGACTATGGCAAGAGTAAGGAGCCCCAGTGGCGCAGTGATAAGAGCTCAGGCTGCCAATTAAAAGGTCAGCAGTTCAAATTCACCAGTGTGAAGAACTTATTGGCAAAGATTGGTAATTAAGGACTCCCTGAGATAGCGGCTTAGTTCCCAAAGCAGCCAGAATACTCTGAAATATAAAGAGGAACATTGTTGGGTTCCCATATGAAGTTTTACTAAATGCAGCGGGAAGGCTATATAAATTGGATTCACATAGTCTCACAATGTTTAAACAAACTTCCTGGAAAATGTATACAAAACCAAACTTCTTGGAGAAATATATACGTATCAATTAACTATTGAATATGTGTGTGTGTATGTATGTATACACATACATACGTACACACTGAGGCGCAGCGAATTACTTAATATGGCCCTTCTTGCCACGTTGTTGTTGTGTGCCGTCGGGTCGATGCCGACTCATAGCGACCCTATAGGACAGAGTAGAACTGCTCTGTAGGGTTTCCAAGGAGCGGCTGGTGGATTCAAACTGGCAACCTTTTGGTTAGCAGCCGGAGCTCTTAACCACTGCACCACCAGAGCTCTGTGAGAAATACAAAGCAATGTAAATTTGAACCAAAATAGTATATAGTGTAGTTTTGTTATTTGTATACGTGCCATTAGGAAGAGGAGATAATTTAGATATATGGAAAATAGAAGATTAGATAAGAAATATTTTAGTGAATGTCATGGATTGAATTGTGTCCCCCAAAAACGTGTCAACTTAGCTAGTCCATGATTCCCAGTATTATGTGATTGTCCACGATTTTGTCATCTGATATGATTTTCCTGTGTGTTGTAAATCCTGTCTCTGTGATGTTGATGAGATGGGATTAGTGGCAGTTATGTTAGTGATGCAGGACTCAGTCGACAAGATTGGATTGTGTCTTGAGCCAATCTCTGTTGAGAAATAAAAGAGAGAAGAGAGCGGAGAGACAGGGGATCTCATACTGCCAAGAAACAGGAGCTAGGAGAATAGCGCATCCTTTGGACCCAGGGTTCCTGCACTAAGAAGCTTCTTAACCGGGGAAGACTGATGACAAGGGCCTTTCTCCAGAGCCGACAGAGAGAGAAAGCCTTCCCCTGGCGCTGACACCCTGAATTTGGACTTGTAACCTACTAGACTGTGAGAGAATAAATTTCTCTTTGTTAAACTTATCCACTTGTGGTATTTCTGTTATAGCAGCGCTAGATGACTAAGACTGAATTTATTAAGGAAAAATATTAAATAGTCATGCAGTCTTTAGAAGACAGAGCAAAAATTGTGACATTAGTACCTGAATGCATTTACTCATTTTTGCAAATATTTGAGAGCCTTCTATGTGGTAGGCACAGGGCTGAGTACTTGGGATACATCACTTAGTAAAAGAAGGATCAGTGCCCTTGCAGACCTTCGATTCTAGCAAGGAGCATAGTCAGTCAACAGTAAATGTAAGAAGTGAGCACAATATGTAGTATGTTAGGTTTAGTGCAATGGAAAAGAAAAGGAGAACAAGATAAGGGGCATCGAGAGGCTGAAGGTTGGGGAGAGGGCAGGTTTCAGTATTTAACAAGGTGAAAAGGATAGAGCGTAGTGAGAAGACAACATTTGAGTGAAGATTTCAAGGAGGCGGCAGAGTCTGAGATGCTTGGGGAATGGTGTTAAGGCAGTGGGAAGGGCCAGTGCAAAGGCCGTGAGGCAGGAAGTTGTCTGGGTGTTTCCATCTTATGAATGGTATAAGTCCATCGCATATCATTTGTAAAGTTCATAATGTCACTAATGAACATAACTGGTTTATAAATGCTCTTAGGGTGTAAGGCAAACTCCCCAATTGGGGTTCACGTTGGCTTTTGAGTGGGTCTGAAATTATAAACTTTGTTTTAAATCCCTTCATACCTCACTGCCCTGATTAGAATTCTCAAGAATTTCAGAATGCTGAGTGTGCTTTAGGATTTTCTAGTTCTTGGTATTCTGGAAAGTGCCCTGGTGGCGCAGTGGTTAAGCACTTGGCTGCTAACCAGAAGGTCGGTGGTTCAAACCTGCCAGCCGCTCCACAGGAGGAAGAAGAGGCAGTCTGCTTTCATAGAGTCTACAATCTTGAAAACCCTTTGTGGCAGTTCTCCTTTTTCTTGTACGGTCACGATGAGTTGGAATTGACTCGATGGCAGTGGGTTTGGTTTTCTGGGCTCTTTGGCTTACTAAGGCCCAAACAAGTATTTAGGGCAGTTTTAGGTTTCCTCAAACTCTCAGGAGATGTTGTAGGCTGTTAATAGAAGATACTTTTATTTTAAGCTTCTGTTTGCCCAGATGGAATGCTTTGTGTTATAATTAAAGAATGGTTGAAATAAAACAACTGGAATTTCTTTTTTTTTTTTTTTTTCTGATGTAGTGTGTTTTGAATGCTCTTCCTCTCTTAAGAATAGGCATTTTAGCTTTAGTTTTCATGAGTAGCAGTTTTTGTTTTAAAGGAAGTTTAAGTTCCTTTTCCAAAGTAGTATTCTGTCTTTGTTAATGTCTTGGGACCTTTATGAGTATCAATAATGGTTATGGTACCGACCTGTACAGTAATACTATAAAGTACGTTTTTTAATAGTAGGCTATGTGGTCCCACACTATTCTGATTTGATGGTTCCCAAAGTCGAGTTCAGATTGTTCTGTGTTCTCCTGTATCAGGTTGTCGGTTGTCACCGCTTGCAGTTGGTCTCTGTTCTCCTGTATCAGATTGTCAGTTGTCTGGTTCTCTTCCTAATCGTTTCTGGCCACCTTAATCTGTTACTGGTGCAGAGAAAGGTAACTAAGTTATTGGGAAAGTAAATTTACTTTCTATTGGATTATACATGAGGAAAGCTCTAAGTAGTAATCTGAGAATTCTTTTCATACTTTTCAAGAAAATAAACTGCATAGATTTTTAATGTTCTTTCTTTAATCTTTATGTTTATCTTCAACACTGTGCTCAAGTAAAATGACACTTGTGAAGTCTTTTAAAACATTTGTGAAAATTTATCTTCCTGTCAATTTAGGAGCCGTTAGTCACATAGCTGATGTAGTTAGGGAGTGAGGAGCCCGGGTGGTGCAGTGGTGCAGTGTTCGGCTGCTGACTTGAAGGTCGGCGGTTTGAACCCACCAGCCTCTATGCTCTGCCCTGCGGGGTCGCTATGAGCTGAAATTGACTCGAAGGCAACCGGTTTGGTTTGGGTAGTTGGAAGTTATATGTTTGCTGTTCTTATTTTAAAATGGAAAATATCAGCTAAGAATGGTTAGGCATGATTATATATTAAAGCCATTTCTTTTAAGGAAGGACCCCTGAAATAAAAAGGAGTTATAGAAAAGTAAAATGATAATTTGTAAGTTTGAATATAGCCTAAAGATTTTGTTTTGATCTCATTGTTGATAAAAATCCACACATGCTAGGTGCTGTTGGGGTAGGACCTCACTTCCAGGTTGCTTTCTTCACTTGTTGATGTTTTTTCCGATAGTATAAAATCAGTTGTTTACACTGGATCTGGAACTTAAATTTGTGAATCCCTTCAATTTCCCCAGAAGTGTGGAGAGTAAAGGCTAAATTTCCAGAGGGAAAACAGGAAAATATAATTTTTGAATTTTCAGTTAACTATTTAAGATGTTCTTATACATTGCTTCCTTGCCTCTGTTTCCTCTCGTACCGTAGAGCAAGACCTTAGCAGACATAGACTCTGTCTTTTTTTAAAATCCTTTCTGCTTCCTGTTGTGTGGTATATGAAAAAAGCTAGGATTTTTAAAATATAATATATAGTTTATAGTACAATATACATACAACAATGCTGGGTATACCTGAGTCCTGTTTTTCATTTATAAAATACAGTGACCAGTGAGATAAGCCATAGTTTCCTGGACTAGGCTTCTTGTTTTCCCTGAGTCTTTTTTTTTTCTATAATAGAGTTACTTTTTTTGTGTTTAATCGTGGTAAATGTATGTAACAAAGTGTTTGACATTTCAACAATCTTCACGTATACAGGTCCGTGACATGATGCTCATCTTGCTGTTCAACCGTCACCCTTACCCGTACCTAAGTTAGACTGTCTTTTTTGGGCAATCGAACTATTGACGTAAACAATTGAGAACTTGTTCACAGATTCAGAAAAACAGCAAAAACCAAGGGAATTGGAGACCTTGTATGAAGACAGCAGAATGCAGTCTGTTGTAAAACTATTCAGTCTGTCCGTTTAAGTTATGTTTGATGTAGTTGCAATGAATGAAGCCTTGTAGCAAGTTACTTGAGACTTTTAAAAATAAGTTTTTAAATCTTTCATATAAGTAACTCAAAACTGAAGTGTTTATTAAGTTTTCCTTCCAGCTTTATAATCATACTTTGTTATAATTAAGACATTAAGTTTGTCCTTCAGTTTCTTTTAGGAACAAGGAAATAATCTTTTAACAGAAAATATTAGTTTAAAAAACCTTTTAAGCTTTTCTTGGGAGAAGTAAGTAATCTGCATCTCTTTCTGGTTTAGTTTTGAATTTGGAGCAGTTAGTGTGAGTATAAAGCACAGAGTTTTCAGAGTTTGATTTCACAATCATATTTGTGGGTTAAAAAAGTTATTTTTTCGATGCAAGTATTCCATGAACACTTAAAGTTTTCATGTGTATGTTTAGGTTTGGCACATTACAAAGCATGTTAAGTTGATATTTTCTTTATTCCCAAAAAATGAGATCAAAATTAATGTTTAATGATCTAAGTTTATTTGTGCACCTTACTATTTAAAGAAATTTTGAAGTTCATTGTCTTTGATGCCAGATGGAAAGGTCCATTATTCAGGTTGGTTTAAACTTTCAGTGTGCCGGTTTGTTCGCTGATGAACGTTCCGCTCTCCCCAGCACATACAGACAGTGCAGGAATTTGCTGCATCGTTCTGATTCATTTTGAAAGGTGTCATTTTTGTCTTACAAATAATATTCTTATTACTTTATTAATTAAGGACTCCTTAAGACATTTTGCCTTTGAAAAAGCAACCTTCATTTTTTGTACATTTTAAAATAATAATGATGATGAATATAGCCTAAAAATGATGACTATAGTAATAATGAAATGAATTTTGATTTTTTAAAAATTATGTATTCTACTCTTGCAAATAAGAACTACCAAGTATGATCTGATACTTACTATGGGCATCCATGAAAAACTTCATCCAAAAGCCACAAGATTTAAAATATAATGCTCGTAGCTACCAGCTGCTAAAAAACTTCATTTGCTGATTTTATTATTTTACTCCTTTGTAATTTAAATGCCTTTATTTTAAAGTTTAACCTAAGGATATTGTAAAGAATATAGCATTTTAAGATTAGATGGTATCCAGAACATACAGTCCAATGACTTAGTCCAATGTAATTGGAGGAATTATTGAATGACACTGACCTCATTTCCTCTAGAACAATGAAAATTAATAGTTTCACATTTTATTAGGCTGATATTCCAGATGTCGTGTACATTTAATTAAGTGTAGTTTCCTTTTAGTTACGGTATGTGTATCTGTTTTTTGTCGCAAATTCTTTCTAGTTTTACAGTTTTCCACATGTTTTCTTTCACCGTTTATGGTTTTTTTTCAAAGTAGAACTATAAGGATTTAAATCACTTTAGCATGCAGCAAAACAGTTCCCATTCAAACAATAAACGCCATTTTAAAAAGCCTTTAGATCTTCTGTCACTTCATAAATATAAATGTATAAAAACGTTATGCAGTTGTAGTGCCCACCTGCTAATTAAATGCAGATTTTCCCAAACTTGTTTAAAATCTGTCTGTTTGTTTCAACTCTTTCTCTGTTCAGAATACATATGGCCCTTGTGAAACTAATTACGCTTACAGAGCAGCTGTTAAATTTAGTGCAACTAATTTTATCCAATATTTTACATTTTAATTGATTACCTGTGAAGAAATTAGCAAATTAACACTTATTGTACAGTAACTGAATGGACTTTTATGGTTACTTTCAGATTTAACAAGTGAAATCAGGCACTGATGGAATAAAGACATTTCCAGGATTTTTAGTTAGGAAAGTTATTGCTGGACCTTGATTAGCTGGTGTGAAAATTTAGGAAGACTGATGAGTGATGCCAAGCGTCTGTGTTTTCTGTATCTTAAACATGAAAAGCAGATTGGAAAGTAATAGCTTTTTCTCAGAATTTTGGTAACATATGGGCTTATCTGGATCTAAGAAGTCTTTGAAGATCTTTGAACTTGACTAAATGACTTAACCTTTGGCATAGTGGGTGGGTTATAGCCTTCTTGTGGAAGGGGCACTAGCGTTCTGCATTTCTCTTTTGCTGTTTTTCCTCTTACCAATTCTACTTTTTAATGTCTTCTCTCAAACATGGGGAGAGTGGAGATGAGGATTGGGGTTTGGGAGACGGGCATGACGAGACTGCCAAGGTATTCAGATGACTGGATCGCCCTGTAGTAAGAAAGGGTTAAGTCTTTAATAATATTTCAGAAACAAGTGTGTGTAGGTATTTAGTTTCTCTTCATGTTGTAGATTTTATTTGAAAATGATACCGCAGTCAGATCTTACAGTGTGCTGTTGTTGGAAGGATGTGGACAGGCCTGGATTCAGATTTCAGCTCTATCGCTCATTGGCTCTGTGACCTCTGAACTTTTCAGAGGTCAGTTTTCTTAAAGCAAAAGAAAAAACCATCCAAAACACAAAAAGGCACGCCCCCCCTCCCAAAGAGATGATAATAACAACTATTTGTTTAAATACTCCGGAGAATTAAATGAGATAAAGTACATGAATACAGCTAGTATGCTTCTCAACACGTAGAAGATCCTGAGTGCTAATAATAATAGGGGACACTGTTATGCTATATAACGTTGCTAAATAAGAAATATACTAAATAAACATTGGAGCCCTGGTGGCACAGTGGTTAAGAGCTTGGCTGCTAACCAGAAGATTGGAAGTTCAAATCCACCAGCCCCTCCTTGGAAACCCTATGGGGGCAGTTCTGCTGGGACCTTTAGGGTTGCTATGTGTTGGAATCGACTCAACAGCAACAGGTAATGCTTATTTTAGAGTATCAACTATTATAGTAGTTGATAGATTGGTTTTGAACTGTGAATTTTATATACCAGCTTTGAATTCTGGTAACTCACTTGTAACACTGGATGTGAGTTATAGGTTCAGGCAAATATGTCTGGAATTTTGATAAGAAAGATGATTTCAGTTGGGGCACTAGAAGTCGGGAATGACTGTATCAGGAATATACAAGCACTCACTGTTTGCACTTGCTCCACAGCAGCTATAGAAAGCTTCAGCCTCTGCCCCAGTGAGGACAGTGGCCCTTGATTCTGCATTTAGCACATTGGCAACTTACCCAAGGAGATGACTTCTCTAAGACAGATAAGTGATCAAAGCTGCATAGTACTAACCCACTTCTTTTGTCTTCATTAAAACTTAGAATGTGTGTATTTTCTCTGAAGAAACAGAATCATCCATGGTGCTAAGTATATTTGAAATAGTGTTTGGGTACAAGGCTTCGGGTACTTTCTGTTAATAGGCTTACGTGGATTGGGCTGGAATTCTACTGCTTTCCACTGTGTTTTTTTCCCTGGTCCCACAGAATTTCACCTCACATATTTACAGATCAGAACATGTCAGAGATCAAGGGGAACTCACTGCAGATCGTCCAGCCTCCTCTCTGGTGTGATGCCTTCAAGTTCTAGCCACCTTGGCCTCCCTGAAGGTCTCTCTCTCCTTCCTCAGCAAGACCACCAGGAAGTCTCAGGGCAGTAAGCTGGGGCAGTCTTTTGTTTCCCTTCAGCTGGTTGCCAGACCCGTGCTGCGTAGCGTCCAGCTTCTGAAGCTGTTGTTTCATATGTTTTGTCTGCCTTTCTAGTTGTTTTCTGTTCCTGTGACCTTCACTTTTGGGTGAAAGGCCGTGTAACTCCAGTAGTGCTCATTTTATTTGTGATTTCTCTTATTTTTCATTTTCATTCCACCAAGGATTTATCACCTTCATTAAAATCTTCTCAGAGAGTCAACTTTTGCTGTTCTTGATCTCCTGTTTCATTAATATTTGCTTTTTTTTCTCTTTCATCTTTTTAATTTTCTTTTTTTATAACTCATTGAGATGGATACTTAGGCCATTTACTTTAAGCTTTTAATCTTTTCTAATATATACATTTAATGTTATAAATTTTTCCTTCATCCATGCTTTAGCTGTATTTTAGATGTGGCATATTTTAGATTTCTTTCAGTTTAAATATATAAAAAAGTATCCATTGTGATTCCGTCTTTCTCATGCATTGTGTAGAAGTATATTAATTTCCAAACATTTGGGGTATTTTCTAGTTGCCTTTTGTTTATTGTTTTGCTGATTTCCCCTGTGATCAGAGAATATAATCAGAATGCTTTCCACCTTTAAAGTGTGTCGAGTTTAGCTTTATGACCCATCATATGGTTTATTTTAGGAATATTGCAGGTACACTTGATAAGAATGAGAATTCTTCAGTGTCAGGATACAGTTAATTAGGTGAATTTTACCATTTGTTCACATCTTCTCTATCTCCACTTTTTTTTTTTTCTCTTTTAAAATCTGCTTATTTTACTTCATTTTACTTGGATCAACAGTTAATGCCCATGGAAGCAGCAGTCAAGAAATCAAACGACATACTGCATTGGGCAAATCTGCTGCAAAAGTCTGCTTCAAAGTGTTAAAAAGCAGAGATGTCACATTGAGGACTAAGGTGTGCCTGACCCAAGCCATGATGTTTTCAGTTGCCTCATATCCATGTGAAAGCTGGACAATGAATAAGGAAGACTAAAGAATTGATGCCTTTGAATTACGGTGTTGGCGAAGAGTATTGAATATACCATAGACTGCCAGAAGAACGAACAAATCTGTCTTGGAAGAAGTATAGCCAGAGTGCTCCTTAGAAGTAAAGATGGTGAGACTTCATTTCATGTACTTTGGACTTGTTATCAGGAGGGATCACTGCCTGGAGAAGGACATCATGCTTGGTAAAGTAGAAGGTCACCGAAAAAGAGGAAGGCCCTCAACGAGATGGATTGATGCAGTGGCTGCAACAATGGGCCCAAACATACTACCATATTTTCACAGAAGTAATGCGCTCCTTCTGTATTTGCTGACTGTGCCCTCCCCTCCCCGTGAGGTATTTTCATATTTTTACAGCATGTAAAAAAAAAAAAAAATTTGGCATGATAGCGCTTATGAAAATACCTTGGAGGGGGAGGGTGCAGTTGGCAAACAAATGTAGAAGGTGCGCGATATTTGCGTCAAACACAGTACTGTTGTGAGGATGATACAGGACCAGGCAACATTTCTTTTCTGTTATACGTGGGGTCACCATGAGTTGTAACTGACTTGACTACACTGAACAACAACAACATTTTATCAGTTCCTGAGAGAGCTCTCAGATCCTGACTGTGGATTTGTCTATTTTCCTATAAGTTCTGTCAATTTTTGCTTTAGATACCTTGTGGCTCCTTTATTAAATACATATAAATTCGGGATTGTTATATATTCTTTTTGGATTGACCTTGTCCTTATCATTATGAAATTTCTCTCTTTATTTCTAAATATTCCTTACTTTGAAGTCTAATTTATCTGATATTGGCATAGCTTCACCATGATTATTTTTGTAAGTACTTGCATGATAACTTTTTTCATCCTCTTACTTTCAACCTTTCTTTGTTTTTATATTTAAGATGTTCATTTTCAAAATTGCATATAGGTTTTTGTCCTGTCATTCAGACAGTCTTTTTCTTTAAATGGGATTATTTAGTCCATTTCTGTCTGTTGATTACTGATATATTTGGATTTAAATCTACCCTCTTACTCTTTGTTTTCTATTTGTCTCATTTATTTTTTCTTTTTTTGACTTTCTTGCCTTCTTTGTATTAATTTTATTTTTTCACTTTCTTCTCTATTAACTTGTTCGTTATACCTTAATTTAATAATACGTTATGAGTAGTTAACCTAGGAATTACAGCATGTCCTTATTGAGTCTAACATAAATTAGTACTTTCATCCCTGTCTTAGTTATCTAGTGCTGCTACGATAGAAATACCACAGGTGGATGGTTTCATCAACAGAAGTTTATTCTCTCACAGTCTTTTAGTCCAGAAGTCCAAATTGAGGGCATCAACTCCAGTGGAAGGCTTTCTCTCTCTGTCAGTTCTACAGGAAGGTCCTTGTCATCAATCTTCCCTTGGTCTAGGAGCTTCTCCATGCAGGAACCCGGGGTTCAAAGGATGCTCTCTGCCCCCGGCACTGTTTTCTTAGTGGTATGAGGTCCCCCTGTCTCTCTGCTTGCTTCTGTCTTTTATATCTTAAAAGGGATTGGCCCAGGTTGTAGATTAATTCTGTAGATTGAGTCTGCATAACTGCTGCTAATCCCACCTTCTTAACGTCATAGAGATAGGCTTTACAGCACACAGGAAAATCGCATCAGGTGACAGAATGATGGGCAATCACGCAATACCGGGAATCGTGACTTAGCCAAGTTGACAGATCTTTTTGAGGGACACAGTTCAATCCATGACAATCCCTTTTAAGAAATAGCTTTGGTACTTGAGGATAACTTGGCTGGATGTAACGTTGTGAGCGCACTTTTTCCCCTAGAACTCCCCATTCTTTTGCAATTGAGGAGACTAATATCAGCTTGACTATATTTCTTTGTTAGTGACTTGGTCAGAGTATTTTTTTTTTTT
This sequence comes from Dugong dugon, assembly GCA_030035585.1. Classification (NCBI taxonomy): domain Eukaryota; kingdom Metazoa; phylum Chordata; class Mammalia; order Sirenia; family Dugongidae; genus Dugong; species Dugong dugon. The sequence continues at coordinate 75,397,291 of CM057479.1, forward strand.
TTTTACCCTTTATCTCTATTATGCAGTAACTTTTATTAGGATATGTCTCAGTGTTGACTATGGTCAGTCCATTTTCCCAGATACACAGTGGACCCTTTCTACGTGTAGATTCTTTTAGTTCCAAAAGTTTTCTTGGATTATGATTCTAATATTAGCTCTGTTCTCTTGATTTTCCTTCTTTCAGAGCCTCAGTTAGGTTGGATGTTCATTGGCTGCCTGTTTTTTCTACTGTTGTCTCTGATCCTCTCCACTATTTTAATTTTGTTTTCTTGGTTGTTTTCATTGCTAGCATCTATGTCTCTTACTATTTGTTCAGTCATATTCTCCTTTCAGCATCTTGTAATTAGTATTCATTTATGAGGTGTTTTTTTCCTTTTTCTTTAACTTCTTTCCTAAAATGAGATAGAAATCATTTTGTATCTTCCTGTTGTTCGTCCGTTTCTGTTCAGAATTTCTGTTTTGTTTCTTTGTATTTAATTCGTGTTGCGGTGTCAAGTTATAGTCTTCTGTGCTGCGGCTTTTTTTTTTTTGGTGGAGGATAGTTGCATTGCCTGAAAAATTTTGATTCTCAACTTTCTGTTCTTATAGTTGCTTTATGTGGATATTGGATCCTTTTTTCTATTCATGATAAAGTATGCAGGATTTTCCTGAATCAGCAGTAATAGACAATCTGTGGATGGACTGAAGGTTTTGGGTGATGTCTTAGTTATCTAGTGCAGCTGTAACAGAAATACCATAAGCAGATGGCTTTAACAAACAAATTTGTTCTCTCACAGTTTTGGAGGGTAGAAGTCTGAATTCAGGAGTCTAACTCCTGGGGAAGGCTTTCTCTCTGTCGACTCTGGGGAAAGTCCTCATCAGTCTTCCCCTGGTCTAGGAACTTCTCAGTGCAGAGATCAAAGGAAATGCTCTGCTTCTGCTGTGCTTTCTTGGTGGTATGAGGTCCCTCTCCTCTGCTCACTTCTCTTTTTTATATCTTAAAAGAGATTGACTCAAGATACAACCTAATCCTCTAGATTGGAGTCCTACCTCATTAACATAACTGCCTCTAATACTGCCTCAGTAACATCGTAGAGGTTAGGGTTTACAACACATAGGATTATGAGATCACAAAATGGTGGACAGGCACACAATACTGGGAACCATGGCGTAGCCACGTTGACACACATTTTGGAGGAACACAATTCAGTCCATAACACTTGCTTTTAAGGTTTCTTGTTAGTACAGTGAGGCATCCCTGAGTGGTGTGAACAGTTAAGCGCTCGACTACTAACTGAAAAGTTGACCATTTGAACCCACCCAGAGGCATCTCAGAAGAAAGGCCTGACGATCTGTTTCCAAAAGGTCACAGCCTTGAAAACTCTCTGGAGTTCAGTTCTACTCTGTACACATTGGGTCTCCATGAGTAGGAGTCGACTCAGTGGCAACTGGTTTTGATTATGAGTACAGTGAGGTGAAATTTCTTTAAAAAATGGGAAATTTTAGGGTACAGCTGGGTCTATTTTCAGATCCTTTGATGTGATCTTGTTTTCCGTAGAGCCTTGAACTTCAGTTCCTTGTTTTCTAGTATTTCTTCACCACTGGAGCACCTTTCCAAACTGCATCTTTTTCCCAGAGTGTAGGTCATTAAAAAAAAAAAAAAAAAAATTCCATTGTTACAGTTTTTGTTGGGTTTTGGTAGTGGATGGAATTAGATGCCCATGTTCAAAATGTCATCCTGACCTGGAATCTGCATTTGTGTATTCAATGTGTAATTATTTTATTCAATTATAATTTTGGTTTTATTTCATGGTAAATGTAGTCTTTAAATATAGTACTCACTTAAGAGACATGTTGAAGTATTATATTTTTTTTGAAAGACAAAAACTATGGTATTTGTTTTGATTGCATATGTTTGGAACTTATTAGCCAATTAAGAAACTTGACAAATTGGTTTTTGAGGGCAGTAATTCATTTTAGGTGGTGACATTATGGTGATTCTTCCTGTTCTGTAGATATTGAAAAGCATTAATCTGGTATAATAGGACATCTCGCTGTCCGTTTATTGCTTATAGATTGTGTGTTCTAGGGTGCCACATTTTTTATCATGTTTCTTTGCTTATAAAATATCTCCATATGGGCTTTGGTACTCTAGAGACTCATAGCATGCTTTCTCAGAAGAGTATTTGTTGAAGGAATGAGGGACAAATGACATCTTAAATTTCAGTATAGGTTCTTCCCCCCTTTTTTTTTTTTTTTTGGTCTGTCTGATCAGGGTAGGAAATCTCTCTACTCTGATCTGTTACTGTCTTCTTGATGAATATCCTTTAAAATTGTAAGTAAAGTTACTTAATAAAGCAGATGGGTTTGTTCATATGCCTAGGATTTGAGTTTTACTCAAAGTTGTGTAAAGTAATTTTATGATAACTGAAAGTCAACAACTTAATTCATTTTTTATATCTGTGCTTGATGTTTTGGTCCCTTTTAGCAGTTTCTAATAATGTTATTATATCCATGTTTTGGGGCTTTCTATCTTTTTTCCATGCATTCTCTCCAGAGTCACTATTTATCTTTTGCAGCCCATAAACAAGACTAAGACGTCTACAATTACGAGGATTAAAATGATGAACATTAAGGCATTGAGGGAAAAAGTCCGAGTAGATTATATTATAGACTGTGATATTTTAAGACTTACTTTTCTTTAAATTAAACATCAAGGACTACGTAAATAATAAATCTTGTATTACTACCTCAGTTCATTGAGCCATACCAGCAACATTTATAGGAGACTGTTCCAGAATAGCATAGATTTCTTGTAAGAAGACATTGGGTGAATAAGAACAAGTTGCCTTTGGAAAATGGCAGGCATTTGTGTTTTCTACAGTGGAGTCTCTGGGTTAGGGAAGACCATGAGATAGGGTTAGAGATAATTGAGTTTGCTTAATAAATCAGATAAGTTCAAAGGAGATAGAGATGGAGTGAGAAGGTGATATGGAAGGGTGGGGTAATGGTTGATGGAAGGCCTCAATGCTAATTGAGGCCTGTGGGTTAGCTGTGATGGTGCTAGGTAGAGTGACCATACTTTCTGTTTTCTCTGGGACAGTCCCAATTTAGGCCTATTATCCTAATGTTATAATCCTCCCCCACCCCCACTGACTCTCAAAAGTGTCCCCTTTTATTTTCAAACGGCTTGGATGTTACACGATATGGTCTTTATATTAATAGTAAACCACTGGAGATGATGTATTTGAGTGCTAAGGGCTAGCTGTGAAGAAGACATGGATTTTAAACCTGTAGATTATTATTGTTATTGACGTACCTATATAGAGGAACTATTATTATTTTTAATTTTTTTATCATTGTTGAGAATATACATTGCAAAACATACACCAGTTCCACAGTTTCTGCATGTACCATTTAGTGACATTGATCACACTCTTCGAGTTGTGCAGCCATTCTCACTCTCCTTTTCTGAGTTTTTCCTCCCCGATTAACATAAATTCACTGCCCCCTAAGGTTCCTGTCTAATTTCTCAAGTTGCTGTTGTCAGTTGGATCCCATATAGATAGTTCTTAAAAGAGCATAATGCTCAAGGCAGACATTTTTTAGTAGTTAAGCTAAACTGTTGTTTGGTTTTAAGAAGACTTTATAGGATATTTTTGGTTTAAGGGTTTAAAGATTATCTCAGGGCAATAATTTCAGGGTTCATCCAACCTTCATAGCTCCAGGAAGTCTGGATTCCATGAGAATTTTAAATTCTGTTCTGAATTTTCCCCCTTTTGATCAGGATTCTTCTATAGAATCTTTGATCAAAATGTCCACTAATGGTAGCCAGTCACCATCCAGTTCTTCCGGCCTCATGGCAAAGGAGGCTGTTGCTCATGGAGGCAATTAGCCATATATTCCATGTCCTCCTCCTATTCCTGACTCTCCTTCTTCCTCTGTTGCTCCAGGCAAATAGAGACTAATTATTGTACCTTGGATGGCCTCTTGCAAGCTTTTAAGACCCCAGGCACTTTGTGTCGAACTAAGAGGTAGAACAGAGACAATAAACATGTTATTAGGGCCAGTGAACTGGGATGTCCCAGAAACCATGACCCTAAACTGCAAACCAAGAAACCAAATCATGTGAGGATTTTGGTTGTACATAAGCAGCCTCAGCAGCTACTCTTTTCTATTTTTGTTTGTTTGTTTTTATGTCCTTGTTGTAAATGTATCTATTGCAACTTTTGCCAATTCAACTTTTTACAGGTGTGCATCTTATTGACAGCAATTACAATAATCAGCTGTGCAACCCTACCCTTAATCAATGTGATATTCCCAACGCCATTAACCTCACTTTCCCCCCTTTCTCCCACCCCTGGTAGCCACTAATCAACTTTGTTCTCTAGACATTTGCCTTTTCTTATCTTTTTGTATAAGTGAGGTCATACAATATTTGTCCTTTTATGATTGGCTTATTTCATTCAGCGTAGTATCATCCAGCTTCATCCGTATTGTAGCATGTATCAAGACTTCATTTCTCCTGCTGGCTGAGTAGTATTCCATTGTATATATGTGCTGTGTTTAGTTTATCCATTCATCTGTTGATGGACATTTAGATTATTTCCACCTTTTGGCTATAGTTAATAGTGCTGCAGTGAACACTGGTGTTCAGGTCTCTGTTTGAGTCTCTGCTTTCAGGTCTTTTGGGTATATCCCTAGGAGTAGAATTGCTGGATCATATGGTAGTTTTTTTGTTTTGTTTTGTTTTGTGTTTTGAGGAACTGCCACACTGTTTTCCATAATGACTGTACCATTTGGCATTCCCAGCAGCAATTGGTAAGGGTTCCAATTTCCCCATGTCCTCGCCAATATTTGTTATTTCCTGGTTTTTTTTTTTTTTTTAAAAATCTTAGCCATCCTTACCTGTTGCCGTCTAGTTGATTTCAATTCATAGTGACCTTATAGGACAGGGTAGAAGTGCCCCATAGGGTTACCATGGAGCGACTGGTGGATTTGAACTGCTGATCTTTTGGTTAGCAGCCAAACTCTTTAACCACTGTGCCACCAGGGCTCCATAGTCATCCTAGTGGGAGTGAAATGGTATCTCATTGTGGTTTTGATTTGCATCATTCTGATGGCTGATGATGATGAGCATCTTTTTCATGTGTTTGGTGGCCATTTGAATGTCCTCTTTGGTAAAAAGTGTATTCAGGTTCTTTGCTCATTTTGTGATTGAGTTATTTGTCTTTCTGTTGTTAAGCTGTCCAAGTTATATATGTATATTGGTTATTAGATTCTTGTTGGATTATGTGGTTTCCAAAGACATTCTCCCAATTGAGAGCTTATCTTTTCACTTTTTTGGTAAAGTCTTTTGATGAACAAAAGTTTTTAATTTTTATGAGGTCCCATTTACTTCTTTTGTTTTAAAGCAGCTGTTATTCTTGTTGGAGCCTTGATGGCGCAGTGGTTAAGCATCTGGCTGATAACTGAAAGGTCAACAGTTCAAATCCACCAGCCGCTTCTTGGAAACCCAGTGGGGCAGTTCTACTCTGCCCTGTAAGGTCATTATTTGTTCAAAAAAGAAGCTCTTAGTTTTGTTAGAGTTTAAACGCTGTTCTTTTGATATGCTACGTTATCATTAGTTAGATGAAAACTAATTGACATTTTGGTCTGAAGCAACATAGAACCTAATTATGATAATATACTGTGAGTTTATATAGACTTAAGGTTGGTCAGTCGGTCTGCCTGGCGGCCCACCCGCCTGTCAGCCTGCTGGCCTGCCTGCCGCCAGCCCCCTCTATCTAGTGGCTGAGGCTAGCACAAAAAAGACCCCCCTCCATGTTTGTTGTTATTAATTTCTTTTACTCAGAAAACTTGAAATTCTGACTGATTATGTTAAGAGATTTTAGGAATAATTGTTAACATTTCTATATATCCACATAAGATGGAAGATTTAATGAGACGTGAATAGGATAACAGCTGTGGGGCAATGCTTTGTAATGATAAATTAAAGCTTTGTTTTTATGTGGAAACATGTTCATGTGTCAAAATTAAGAGAAGGAGTCGTCACAGAAACTTATTACAGACAAAATGATGGGAATTTACTTCTGTGAGTTAGGGCAGTAAAGTAACTATACCCATGTTGACATTTCTAGCGGTAATTACAGTAACTTCTCAAAATCACTTTTGACATTGTGGCCTTTAACGGTCTTCAGTCACTGAGTGAGCAGGTGGGGTGGAAAGGGACAGACATTATTGTCTCTAAAACCCATGTAATTCTCTTCAAGACCTGTAAATATCCTAAGTATCTAGGGCTAGTTAATGCAATCTCTTCGCCATTCACATTCCTTATTCTTTATAAATTGGTTTTGCTCTTTCCTTTTTTGCTTGATCAGTCTTGTTAGGGCTTTGTCAGTTTTGTTGCTGTTCTCAAAGACCCAGATTACAGCTTTGTTAATTTTCTCTGTTGCTTTGTATTTCATTGACTTTTGCTCTTTTCTTTAATACTTCCTTCTACCTACTTTGCTGTGTTTCTAACTTCTTAAGACTGGACTCTTCCTTGGTCATTACTTTTAGACCTTTCATCTTTTCTAATATAAGCATTTAAAGCTATCAGTCTCTCTTTACACAAAGCTTTGGTTGCATCCCAGAGGTTCTCATGTACTGTATTTTCATTGTTGTTCAGTTTGAAACATTTTCTAATTTCCCTTATTTCTTCTTTGGTCCATGAATTATTTAGAAGCATATTATTTAATTTCCATAGATTTGGAGTTTTTCTAGATGTCCGTTACTGAGTTCTAATTGATTTTTGTGGTCAGATAAAGATATTCTTTATTTCTTCATGTGAATTGACCCTTTTATCATCAGGAAGTATTGATTTTTTTTCACTGGTACTCTTTGTTTCTGAAGCTTGGTTTATCTGAGATTAATATATTCACTCTAGCCTTCCTGTGCCCATTGTTTGCAAGATGTATCTATTTTTGACCATTTACTTTCAACCTATCTGTGTCTTTATAGTTCAAGTATATCTCATGTAGACAAGATATGGTTGTGAGTTGTTCTGTAAATCATTTGAACAAGCTCTGCCTTTTAATTAAAGTATTAAGTCCATGAATGTTTAATGTACTTATTGATTGGATTGGATTAAAGTCTACCATTTTATTATTTATTTCAAATTTGCCCACTCTGTTGTTTTGTTTTTTCATTCATCTGATCCGGTGTCATTTTGGATTAATGAATGTTTTTAAGAATTTCCCTTTAATTCAGCTGTTGGCTTTTTAGATATACTTCACATTTCTTCTTTTTTTAAAAAGTAGTTGCTGTAAGTAATACATACCCTTAACATTTCAGTGTACTTAGACATTACTATTTTTGCCCATAAAATGTAGAAACTTTACAACTGCATAGGTTAATTTACCTGCCACATATTTTGTGCCATAGAGGCTATATGCATTTACATTCTTTATAAACTCTAAAATAAAACACTGTAATTTTTACTGGGAAGCTTATGTATGTATTTAAATCAGTTAAGGGAAATAAAGATCTTTAAATATTAATCTCTGTAGTTTCCATTTCCAGTGGTCTTCATTCCTTCCTAAAGATTGAAGTTCCCATGTGTTATCATTTCTCTCCAGCCCAAATAACTTTTTTTAGCATTTATCGCAATGCTGGCCTGTTGTTGATGAGTATTTTTTTACTTTTAATGTATCTTAGGAATGTCTTTCTTTTACATTCATTTTTTTGAGGGATATTTTTGTTAGGTATAAAAATTGGGGTTGAGTTTTGTCTTATTTTTTTCCTTGCATCATATTAAGAATTTTGTTCTTTTTTTATTAAGTATTTTATTTGTTGTTGAAAATATACACAATAGAACATACACCAATTCAACAATTTCTGTATGTACAATTTAGTGACATTGATTACAGTCTTCAAGTTGTGCAACCGTGCTCACTCTCCTTTTCCGAATTGTTCTCCCCCATTAACATAAACTCACCCCCTGCCCCGCCCCCGCCAAGCTTCCTTGTTCTGTCTTTTGATCTCTGATGTTTCCGATGAGAAGCCCCAGTATACATGTGTCATTTTCTTTGAAAACTTTCGGGGTTTCTCTTTAGTTTTCTTCAGTTTGATTATGCTGTTGCTAGTTATGGTCTTTTTCATATTTATCTTACTTGGGGTTCACGGAACTTCTAGAATCTGTAAATCTGTCTCTTGCTAAATTTGGGAGATATTGGGTAGTACTGTAAAAAAAATAGTTTTCTGCCTCCTTATCTGTCTTCTTTCCTGTTGGGTTTTAAACAGACATAGTAGAGATTTTAATATTTTCCTCTGATTGGGTAATTTCTCTTGATCGCTTTTCAAGTACTCATTCTTTCCTGTTATCACTAATCTGCTGTTAATCTCATTCAGGAAATTTTAAATTTCAGTGACTGTATTTTTCATTTAGACAATTTCTGTTTCTTACTTTGTTTTTCTGCTGAGATTTCTTATCTTTCTGTTCATTGCAAGCACAGTTACAATTACTGCTTCAGTCCTCACCTGCGTTTCCAACGTCTGGCTTCGTCTCAGTGTTGGTCTCTGTTCACTCTTTTCTCTGAGAGTGGGTCACATTTTTCCTGTTTTTTTGTGTATCTAGTAATTATGCATTTATCCTGGATGTGGTGAATGTCATGTTGTGGATACCCTGAAGAGTGCTGATTTTTTTGTTTACTTGTTTCTTTTAGCAGGAAATTAAGTTTTTTGTTTTGATTGCAAAAATTCTGTCTCTATAGTGGCAGCTGAAATGTCAGTTGAGTTCTTCTACCTTAGCTGGTTGGCATGATTTCGGGCTTAGCTAGAGATTTGTGTAGAGTTTATACGTAGAATTTTTTATTTTTTTTCTGACTTTTGTCCACTAGTGCCCTTTCATTTTCCTGTCGTGGTTGCTCTGTGTCTGTCTTCTGGTGTTTTAGGCCAGAAAGCCTGCAGGTTTTCTGTTGGAGTTCAGCTGCCCTGCATGGCCGACACCTGGGTCTGCACTTGGGCTAGAAACTGATGAAGTGGGAAACTTTCTCACTGCTGTTTTCTCTCGCCCAAGTGTTGACACCACTGCAGAATCTGCCTGCTTTTGGTTACTCTCCAGTTGTTTTTTGTAATTTTTATCGGTAGGATCATTGGTCTGGTAGGCAGTACCATAAGCCAGAAGGACCTGAAATGTTTACTTTTTGGCAAGTGGTGTATCCTGTCTAGTATTGTCTTCGTTTTATACAAAAGACTAGCTGGGTTAGAATAGAGTGGATGAATAGTTTTATTGGAAAAATTAGAAATAGGGTTAAATAGATACGGAAGCAGAGAATGTAGCGATAGGTAAAACCCTATCCTTGGGGATCAAATTAGATACATTTCGGTTTTATCTGAGGAGATTTGAGTAATCAAGACTTGATTTGAACTCCTAAGATTTTTACTTTTTAACTGAACCTTAATTTCCTGCAAAGTTGGCAGTATATATTTCCCTCATACATCATTTTAACTGAGGGGACTTATTCATAAAGACACATATTCAGATACTTGCTTCACACACTTTAATTTATGACTAAAACTAAGGAGTCCTTTCTATCAGAGATAATTATTAGATCTAATACATTCCATTATGCAAAATATACACTAAGTTTATTTAACAAATTCTGCTTATTGTAGGTCCAGGTCAAGACCCCGCCCACGTTCCCATAGTCGAAGCAGTGAAAGGTCCAGTCACAGGAGAACCCGCAGTCGATCTCGGGATAGAGAGCGACGTAAAGCCAGAGAGAAGGAGAAGAGGGAGAAGGATGTGCACGGCGCCCAGCGAGGGTAAGCTGAAGCAGATCCTGTGCGGTGACGACTCCGTGACTCCATGGCAAGATTGAAACTAGAGTTTTATTCTCTGAGATTTTTCTTATTCTCAGTCCGGTGGCTAAAAATTGCTAGAAGAGTGGAAGAAGGTGGAAAAAGGAGAGAATACAGAGGAGAACGGAGGAAAGATAAACCAGATAGTTATCTCAGATGTTCGCTGTGGCACCTTCCCGTTTCTGTTTCCATTTAACACTAATGGAGCAAATTTTAGAAACACAACGTAAACAGCAGTGTTAAAGCTTGGTATGTGAGTAAAGGAAAGTTTATAGTATTCTTTAGGAAAGTTCTGCATTCGGTTTCCTTTCTCATGAGTGTGAATTTAAAATCTGAAGACAGTTTAGTGATTAAAGATTTCTATTAGCTTATTGTAAATCTGGAAACCCTGGTGGCATAGTGGTTAAAAGCTACAACTGCTAACCAGAAGGGCGGCAGTTCGAATCCACCAGGCGCCCCTTGGAAACCGTATGGGGCAGTTCTCCTCTGTCCTGTAGGGTCAGTATAAGTCGGAATTGACTTGACGGCAGCGGGTTTGGTTTTTGTTTTTGAATTATAAAGCTGTTAGGGGAAAAGGATAAAGGGAAAACACAGAGAGGGAACCATATTATTGGTTGTTGTATGCCATCAAGTCGATTCTGACTCACAGCAACCGTACAGAACAGAGCAGAACTGCCCTGTAGGGTTTCCTAGGCTGTAGTCTTTATAGGAGCAGATCACCAGGTCTTTCCTCCCAAGGAGTGGCAGTTAGGTTTGAACCGCAGACCTTTTGGTTAGCAGCTGAGCAGTAACTGCTGTGCCACCAGGGCTCCTTGTACTATTTATTGGTTAGGCCTCTTTTCATATAGAATGGGAACTTGGTCAGTTTTAGAGTGTATGAGACCCAGAATGTATTTTAATAAAATTATATTACTGAAACAGTAGTTATAATTCTGTCCATTTCAAGGTTGAAACCCACTCATAACTCTTTATCAAATTAGAAGATGTTAAAATGAGACAAAATCTTGTTTACCAGCTTAAATTTTCAGCTTCTTTTACTTGAAATTTGCTTTAGTATCTTTTATTCTGTGAAGCAGACCATCTTGAAATTTATTCCCTTTGTCGGTCTTTCAACACCCTGTGTGAAGACATTTCCTCTAATATTCTATATAAAATTTACTGTGTCAGTTTTCAGCACTACATCGAAGAGCTCATGAGAATTTTGAGTATAGTTTCCTGAGATCTTGCTTCTGTAAAGAATTATTTATATTAAAGGGTTTGTAACTCTTCCCTCATCCCTTTTTTTTCACTGTTTATTTTTTACTTCTAGATTTACAGTGATGTTATATAAACCTGCCTACATTGTTGGATTTTAAGTATTCTGTGAAATGTTAAGTTTGTGGAAGAGTTGGGAAGAGGGTAATATTGTTATGTGACTTTCTCTGTCCTGTTCACCCCATGATCATTAATACACGTGGAGTAATTGTGTTCCTGTGAAATTATGAGCTCTGTCCTTTTCTGTTTTAAAGGATTGTTGAATGATACAGGAGAGACATACGGGTTGGATATTTGGCTATCAGATCGGGAGGTTGAGTTCCAGAGTTGGTAGAGTAGAATGAGGGCTTGGAAGTGTACAGGGGACATCTTTTGGAAAGTGAGAAAGTCAGGAGAATGATAGATTTGAAGGGAAGACTCAGAGTAGGGTTCTGAGATTGGAAAATATGGATTAAGAGGAAGAATAAGTTATGTCAATCAAGGAGCCGCTTTGCTTTTCTCCTTTTTTCTTTTGTTTTACGGTTTTTAGTTACCACCTGAGGTATCTGCAGTGAGGAGTATGCCTAGTGATTTTTACTGATCGTTAAGTTTTTACTTCCCACCTCACCAAGTTTTACATTTTTGGAAAAATACTTAGCCAATTGTATAAAACTGATATCACGTATAACATTTTTTGGAGATGCTGACTTGATGACTACTAACAGTAACACCTGCAACGAAGGTAAGGCAAACCAGGGAGTGATTAAAAGAGGGAAGTGGGATGGTTTCAGGAAAGGTTCTTACATGGTGACATTGATCTGGAAGGGCCAGGCCAGATTTACAGGTTAGACTCATCACACAGAGTTGATTGTATTCTAGTGGATGGATCCCTGAATTCCAGGTTCACATGATAATCGTCTTGTATTTGTCCTTGTTTGCTAAATCCCAACAAAGGCAATGAACAATGTAAAAACAGTAGGTCTTAGTTGCAGGGCCCTGGATCTCGGTGCCAGAGAGCTGTGCGTAGCCTGATTCAGTCAGCTCCGTCACTGCTGTGATTTCAATGGACCGTGTGGTATAGTAGTATCGGGGAGTAGTGTGTTGACGCGCCCTCGTCCGTTAGTGCTGGGGAGGTACAGATTCTTGGATTTTGTTTCTCGGTATGATCGAAATCAGGATTATGTATTTATTTTTGTTTTTGCCAGCGTATACATTTAATATGGTGGTATTTATTTATATATGCGCAAATATCCCGTGCTGGGTTTCAGAAACAATTTATTACTTTGTTTTAAAGCTTACACGTTTATTTCCTCACTGTGACTTTTAAGGCATTTGAGGGTAGAGAATATGTCTTATACTCGTTTCTATCACTCCAGGTATCTAATGTGCGTGTTAGAAAACCAAACCAGTTGCCATGATTTCGATTCTCTCTCTTGGCGAACCCATGTGTCTCAGAGTAAAGTGGTGCTCCATTGGGTTTTCAATGGCTGTGATCTTTCAGATGTAGATCACCAGACCTTGCTTCTGAGGTGCCTCTGGGTGGCTTTGAACTGCCAACCTATTGTTTAGTAGGGGAGCACCTAACCCTTTGTACAACCCATGTCTGTGTACATGTTGGATGTTGATAAACATTTACTGATTATTGATTAGTTATGCTCATCCATTCATTTGCTCACGTGTTCAGTCAACAGTGTTTTAATGCCTTTTATTTGTCAGGAACTATGTTGGTAATAGAGACATAATGGTAGTGACAGTTCTGCTTACAGCTTTCCTGTGAGTGGGAATATATAGAAGGGAGGATGTACAAGTAATTACAGTGAAACTAGATAATGTTTCAAGAGGAATGGAAAAGCAACCATGGAAATATATCAGTTAGGTGATGTTGTTATAAATAACAAAGCCTAATTACCAGTAGCTTAAATCAAGGGTCAGCAAACTCTTTTGTAAAGGGGCCCATAGTAAATCATTTAGGCTTTCCTGCTCATATAGTCCCTGTTGCAGCTGCTTAACTCTGCCCTTTAGCATGAAAGCAGCCATAGATAGTACTAAATAAGTGGGCATGGCTGTGTTCCGACAGAAGTTTTTATAAAAATCATCTTTGGACTAGCTTTGGTCTGAGGGTTGTCGTTTGCTAGTCCCTGGCCTCAACTGAGTCTCCTTGCTGCTCACACAGCAGGCAGTGTGGAGGTGGGCAGACCCAGACCCATTCTTATCATCCCACCACGCTGGCTTCACCTTCAGTCTTAACACATTCTGGTTGCAAGATGGCTGCTGCAGCTCCAGACATTTCATCCTTATACAGTAGCGTCCTCAAGCAGGAGGGAGGAAGACTGAGTCAGAAGGCTGTTTGCCTTAGGTATTTCTCCCTTTCTTCCTGGAGTGGCCTCACGTGCAAATCCGTGGATTTCTTCTTCCTTTTTCCGGATGTACCGTGTTGTTGATTCATTAGCATTGAACAGCCTGAATGGCCAACGGCACTGTGACTCATGCTTTAACAGGCATATTTCCTGCTTAAGGCACATCCCAGGCTTCTGCGCTTAGGAATTTAGGTATCACTTCAGCACTACGCTTGGGAGCCATCTTAAACAGCAGAATCACCAACAAAAAACACAAAAATATGAAAAAATATAGCACTGAATGGCGATGGAAAGGATATTGTTTGCAGCTTCAGAGCTGAAATGAGAAGGCAGAGCATGGCCTGGTTTGACCTCAGCTGGGGATGAGCCATCGGGTGACTCAGTTCAGAAGAGCAGTATTGATCTTTGCGCTACAAATAAGCTTTAGTAAACAGGAGAATTAGTAAATCAGATTTCACAAATAGTGAGGATCGATTGTATTTACAGTGGCCTACAAGGCCCTAGCAGGAGCCCTGATGGTGCAGTGGTTAAAGTGCTCAGCTGTATACCGGAAGATTGGCTGTTCAAACCCATCAGCTGCTGCCTGGGTGAAAAGACTCGCAGTCTGCCTCCAAAAACATTGCAGCCTGGAAAACCCATGGGGCCATTCTGCTCTGTCCTGCAGGGTTGCTGTAAGTCGGAATCAGCTCGACAGCACGCAACAACATAAGGTCCTAGATGATTTGGCTTTGTTACTTCTCTGATTTCAGCTCCTCCTATTCTCTCCACTCACTCAGCTCCAGCCATGTGGTCTTCTTACTGATCCTCTTACATGCCAGGCACAATCTGCATTAGGGCCTTTGCACTGCCTTTTCCCCCTTCCCTAGGTCATTGTGGCTGATTCCATTGTCGGCTTTAATTCTTTGTTCACCTTCGGCTTCTCAGAAACTTTCCTGACCACCATGTTTGATACTACTACCTGCCCACCCTCCCTTTTTAATAATACTTACCACTGTTTAACGTACATTATTTTTTTACTTATTATTTTTTATCATTTACTGAATATCACACTGGGTCTAAAATCTACACTCCATGATGGCAGAGATGTTTGTCTTTTTGTTCAAAGATATGTCAAGCATGAATAGAAGATGTGGGCACCTGATAGGCATGCAGTTATTTGTTGAATGAGTTGGTGTCCTTCAATCATAGTTTATTCTTGGGACCTGGGAACATTCCCACCTGAACAGCAGCTTAGAAATTCTGGTGAGTAAGCAGCCAACAGGGTCCTCCATGAACGTTAAGCTGGTTGGTCTAGACTCGTCACCATGTCAGAGAAGGATTCTCCAAGGAAGTGATGTTTGCACATTGAAAGACTTGGAGGTCAGCAAGGGGGTGTGGTGTGTTTGAGGAACTGAAATCTATTTCGAGTAGAAGAGAAATAATGATTAGAGGTGATTCTGGGAGGTCCTTATAAATTACGTAGAGGAGTTTGGGGTCAGTCCTAAAGGCAGTGGGAAGTTAATGAAGAGTTTTAAGTAAAATGATGCTATGATCAGGTTTGCATGGGGTATGAACAGAATGCTTTACTTACATTGGATATACTAATAATAAGCATCTAGCATTTTAAATGTATTTTCGGAGTATCAGGAATTTTGCTAAGCAGTTGACTTGCATTATCTCATTTAATCTTCATAATAACCTCTTGAAATAGGTACTTTTATTAAGAATCAATAAATTTTATACAGATGAAGCTTAGGCTTGTGGTCATAGAGCTAGTAAGTAGCAGAGCGAAGCTTCTAATTCAAGTTACTGACCGTAGCACCTTGACTTTTTTTTTCCTTTTACCTTGACTTTTAACCAGTACACTATCTCCCTTCTTTTCTAATTCCTAATTCTTGATGATGAGGGAAAGTGTTTGATGTCAAGTGATATGCTGTTGCTCAGTCTTTCCTAGAAAATAGCAAAGAGAGCTGAAAAGCTATTCTGTACCTCATTTTCCTCTGATCAGACCACATACCTGTCATTGGTAAAAGATTCCTTCCTTTCTCCCTCTCTCTTCCTTTCTTAATTTTCCACCTTTTATTTTGAATTATATTTAATACAACCATAAAACTTTTTTAGCCTTAATTAAATTTGTCTTAGTGAAGTTTTCATCAGCTCTCTCTTTCCAAGGCGTTCAAAACAAAGAACATATGTGGGTGGAGAGAAAGGAAACAAGGTTCACAAACAGTTGTGCAACCCAGTGACAGGCGTTTTAGCTTGTGCTTGTAAATAACCAAGGTGCTTCTTCACATGTGAAAAAATAACCCTTGTGCTTCTGCTCTTCATGCAGGAGAATATTTGTTTTTATCTCAACAATTTGGCAGTATCAGTTTATGTAAATATTAATAGAATGTAAAACATACGTTTATGAAGCACAAAGCAGAAGGGTGCAGTAAGGGTGAAGCAAGGTCAGGTGTGTTTTATGAGTTGGGAAAGAGAAAACCAAGAGAGAAAGGAATGCTGAGATACAGCTGAACGATCCTGATTAATGAGGGCATCATGATAAATGGAGGAAGGACTGACGTTGTCAAGGATTTCATTTTACTTGGATCCACAAACAACACCCATGGAAGCAGCAGTCAAGAAATGAAACGATGTATTGCATTGGCCAGATCTGCTGCAAAAGACCTCTTTAATGTGTTAAAAAGCAAAGATGTCACCTTGAGGACTTAAGATGTGCCTAACCCAAGCCATATAGTAGAGCTAGTAAGTGGAAACTGTATACTTAACATTATTTTGTTAAACAAACTTCTGTTGAGAATCAAAAATCAGAAATATTAAACTTACCATGGACTCTCATAATTTCAACTTGGTTTGGTGATGGTGAACATTGCACACCCCATCTGGGTCTTTTGTAGATTAGTGTATTACTGGGCCTTCTATATAGATATCTTTATCTTGAAAAATTAGTTGTTTATGCATATATAAGTAGACACCAGCAACATCTTAGTATTTACTCTTCAAATAGTACTATTCTTAAGAGTAGAGTTTGGAAGCATTAGATTCAAGTCTATTTTCAGTCCTAGTTTGAATCACCAACCAAAAAACTTTGGTTTAAATTATTTGTTTCCTAGTGAATTGTTTCTTCTTAATTTGAGTGACTTTAAGATTTGTTAGAAACCTAAATGAAGTATTTCTAAGTGTGTCCTCCTTTATGTCCTACCATGACAGGTTTTCCCTTTTTTTATTCCCTTATTAGCTTTACAGTTCTCTTAAAAGTACCCATCAAGACTTGGGATATTTTACTCAGACATTTGAGTTTATACTTTATTACATTATTTCTTTACATAACTTTCTGAAGCTTTGTACTTTTAGAGAGAGGTAAGAATTTCTCTCTGAATGTACAAACTCACAGCCTGACACCTGAAACAGTTGTTTTTGATGAGTAATGAGAGGGGAATACATTTAAAAAGAGTTTCTTTTACTAAGCTGTGGTTCCTAATAGACCAGTTGGCTTCCCTAAATCTTTCTGAAGAATATATGGAGAGTCTACTGGAATGGCCATGGAATTGGACTTCAAATGTAGCTCATGGTTTGTAGTTACCAATTTAGAAAATCTTTCATTAAAAATTGAATCTACAGTATAATTACAAGTTCTATTTCTTATATCACAACTATTTTACATACGCCTTCACAGACTAAAACCACAGAAAGCATTAGGACAGGGTAGAACTGCCCCATAGGTTCCCAGGGCACAGTTGGTGGATTCAAACCGCTGACTTTTTGGTTAGCAGGCAGGCTCTCGACCAGTGCATCACCAGGGCTCCTCAACAGAGGCAGCCTGTGCTTTTTATTCATAGAAATTCATAGGAATTACTGTCTTTAGCATCTAGCCATTCTGAATAGTATAGCTTAAAAAAAAAAGTAAGCTTCCTGGAAAGTTTCAATTAAATTTTTAAAAGTACAAATTTTGCTCATTTCAGGTCCTTTAATTTTTTTTCCTGACAGTGCGAGTCATTCTCTTTAAACCTTAATTTATTCTTCTGTAAAATGGGGATAAGGATACTTGAAAAGCTTTGGATATTAATACTGTGTATAAGAAGACTGATCCTATGCAGTCATCATCATCTGTATATATGTGTATACGTGTATGTACGTGTGTATATACGTATGTATGTATGTTATGGCTTCAACCTTGGCAATGTTCCAGGGTCTTCTATTGTAGAATTTCATGCAATAAATTCCTGTTGATAAGGTTTTTCTTACCTAGCACTTGACAGGAGATGTTGGAAATGATTTGGGAATGTTGGACTCCTGAGTTTTGACAGCAGTTACATGCTCATAGAGCCTGTCATATTCTTCCTTACCTCTTACTTCTTTATGCAGCAGGAAGTCATTTATGCTAATTTACCCCAATTTGCATATAGGTTGTACAGTTCTGTGGTGCAGAGCTTGTTTAGAACTCCTTTTAAGTGTCTGTCTGGATCAAAGCAGGGCTGTGTGATAGCTGTTGTCTGACACCAAGCTGTGTGGTGTTGTTTTCATTAAACATTTATCACACTTCCAATGTGACAGCAGGCAACTTTGTGCCAGCATAACATGTTTTCATGCAAAATTTATTGAAAAAGACAAGACTTTGTAAAGAGATCTTGTTGCTTTTCACCAGTGGCGAAGGGTAAATGTTTGGTTTGAAAGAAGTATACCTTTAACACAAGTCATTGTAACATACAAAAGAAGCTTCCTACTGTCAACTTTGTTGAGGAGATAAACAAATACAACTTTATATAAGTGTCTTTCCTGGATTTTTCTTCCTTTTTAAATTAAATCCTTTATAGTTTCTTTGTGAATTGAATGCATCTCATCATAACAGTGGTCCATTATATTTTTGGGTATTTCATATTGCAGTGAAATTTACCACCCAATTTACGTGGTGTAGTTTTGAGTATTTGTGTTAGTTTTTTTCTTTTTTCTATAGGTATTCATTTTGATTCAACAGAAATGATCTGTAGTTTTTTTTTCCCCTCCTTAGAAAGATGAGGTCAAGAAAGGGAACCCAGCATAAAAAGTATAATCAGCAAAAACAGGAGACAAGGACTTAATCAGTTCTCCTCAGATCACCACCTTTCTCCTATTAATTATACGTTTGAATTGTCACAGAACTTGCTCAATGGGACTTGACTTGAATTTTGCCCATAGAGGATTAAATGGCAGGCATTGTGGGTTTGTTCTTCCTCTTGTTGGTTGCCTGACTGTAGGGGACAAATCTTTGGAATGAGAGAAGGTGCTTTTATTTCCCTTTTATAGTCCACAGGAGGCTCAGAAATTAGGGGTACGGGAAGTTAGTGAGAGAATCAAAGTAGCCTTGTGCTGTACTTTTTAGTAAGTTTTATCACGTGGACTATAAAAAATTTGGTAACAAAAAAATATGTTGACGTGAACATTCAGGAATAAAAGGAAAGAAGTCATGAGTTGTAGTATAATGAAAGGAGCCTTGTCTTTTGACCCATGTAGACTCCACACAAGACTTCAAATTCTGATTCTGTGCTTTGTAGCTATTAAAGGTTAATTAAAAACTATATATATATATATATATACACACACACACATATATATATAATCATGACTCATTACAAATATAAAATAAACACATATGAAAGGTATTACTTAAGTCATTAATTAATAAGGGAGCCAGTAAGATGTTATAAATGGTTCACAGGAGAATCGAAATGGCAGACTCATGTATAGGCCACCAGATATAGGGACCTGAAATTGCTTAGTAGATTCAAAACTGACTTCTTCTATAGGGGGAAGGGAAATCAATCACATCTCCACTGGACAACATTTATTTGCATATCTATGGACAAGAATAATTTGCATTGCTATCAAGTATCTGGTTCCTCATGAGCACAGTTAAGTGTTCTGGAATGCCTGTTCTTCACAGTGTTATCCATAGTTTGTTATGATCCACACAGTTAAATACATTTGCATAGTCAGTAAAACACAGGCAAATGTCTTTGTGGTATTCCCTGCTTTCAGCTAAGATCCGTCTGACATCAGCAGTGATATCCCTCATTCCACGTCCTCTTCTGAACCTGTACGTAGGCCAGAGGCAGTCATTCGAACAGAACAAGGGGATACTGCATTCTTTAAAATCAGGAAAGATGTGCTTCAAGGTTGTATCCTTTCACCATACTTATTTAATCTGTATGCTGAGCAAATAATCCGAGAAGCTGGACTATACGAGGTAGAGCATGGCATCAGAATTGAAGGAAGACTTATTAACAACCTGCTATGTACAGATGACACAACCTTGCTTGCTGTAAGTGAAGAGGACTTAAAGCACTTACTGATGAACATCAAAGACTATAGCCTTCAGTATGGATTATACCTCAACATAAGGAAAATAAAAATCCCCACTACTCGACCAATAAGCAACATCATGATAAATGGAAGAAAGATTGAAGTTGTCAAGGATTTCATTTTTCTTGGATCCACAATCAATGCCCATGGAAGCAGCAGTCAGGAAGTTAAATGATGTATTGCATTGGGCAAATCTGCTGCAGAAGACCTCTTTAAAGTGTTAAATAGCAAAGATGTCACTTTGAGGACTAAGGTGTACCTGACCCAAGCCATGGTATTTTCAGTTACCCTTATGCATGCGAAAGCTGGACAGTGAATAAGAAAGACCGAAGAAGAATTGATGACTATACGTGGACTGCCAGAAAAAATGGGCAAGTCTGTGTTGGAAGAAGTATAGCCAGAGTACTACTTGGAAGTGAGGATGACCAGACTTCATCTCACATACTTTGGACATGTTATCAGGAGGGACCAGTTCCTGGAGAAGGACATCATGCTTGGTAAAGTAGAGGGTCAGTGAAAAAGAGGAAGACCCTCAATGAGATGGATTGACACAGTGGCTGAAATGATGGGCTCAACATAGCAACAATTATGAGGATGGCACAAGACCCAGCAGTGTTTCGTTTTGTTGTACATAGAGTTACTATGAGTTGGAACTGGTTCAGTGGCACCTAAAATAACAATATCAATTATTTGTAATTTATGGAGTTTTAAAATATCTCAGACAATAAAAGGTGGAAAGGTGGCGATAACTTGGAAAGGTGTGCTAGACAGGACTCCTACTGGTCTTTTTTGCTCATTTCAAGTAATTCAGAATGTTTCCCTGACAGGGCAGATTATTCTCTTTGACCCTTAATTTATTCTTTTGTAGAATGGGGATAATGATACTTAAAAAGCTTTAGATATTAGAATCAGTGTGTTTAAGAAGGCTAGTCCTATGTAATAGGATGTCAATAAATGGCAGTTATTTCTTACTAATAAATTAATTAATTGGTTCCTGTGATTACCAGTTTCTTAGCTATTGTTTGTTTGTTTTTTTCTCAGTTTTGTGTCTTTATAAAGGCTGATCCCACAACCTAAAATATGCTGTTTCTTTCCTGCCTCTCTTGCCAGTTCCTATTCATCTTTTTGGGCTCACCAAAAGTTACCTTAAGTGTAACTTTCCTTTATGAAGTACATTCCCTGCCCCTCAAGACTGTGCTAAGTAGCCCTGTAGTTAGCTCCCATTATATTTTACCTAAACTAATGAGAGAGGTTTGTTATTTTGTAATTGCCAGATTACTTGTCTGGATCTCCTTGAGGTCGTATACCTCGAGTGTCTGGATCTCCTTGAGGTCGTATACCTCGTGTGTCTGGATCTCCTTGAGATCGTATACATCGTGTGTCTGGATCTCCTTGAGTTCTTATACCTCGTGTGTCTGGGTCTTCTTGAGGTCGTATACCTCGTGTGTCTGGGTCTCCTTGAGTTCTTATACCTCGTGTGTCTGGATCTCCTTGAGATCATATACCTCGTGTGTCTGGCTCTCCTTGAGGTCGTATACGTTGTGTGTCTTATTCACCATTGTGTTTACTTGGATCATTCAAATATTTGTAGAATGAAAAAAATTGATGATTATTTTGGAAGTTGTTTCTAGGTAATTAAATCTACTTTTTGAGTATTTTAAAATGATGAAATAAAATCTTTGGAATTAGGAAAATAGCCAACCTTTATTGTGCTGCTTCATGCTTGAGTTGAGTGTACATGTGCACACACACCCATGCATACACCACCTCCATCAAGATCATCAGGCTGCATTTAAGGAAGTCTGCATAACTTCCACATCTTTTTTTCTATATTGCAAATGGTATCAGTCATGTTACAATTATTATTTAGCGTCAGTTGCTTTAAAAACTGAATACCACTTCTAGCATTTTTAAATACTAATTAAAATTCCAGTCCTCATTGATCACTCTTCATGCCTAGTCTAATTTATTTCAGGACCTTTAATTGATGTCACCTACAGTGTCAATTAAGTACACGGTTACAAGCAAACCACCAGACCTACATATACTATTCCATAGAGATCTTTTAACTGATAGTCTTGGTGTTTGCCTTCAGTTAGCTTATGTATGGCTTTGTAAGCTAAAGATTCTGCCCTATTGTTAGGGGAATGTGAAGGGAATAAACTGGAATGCAGTCAAGTCTTTTCTTCCTAAATAAACAAGCATTTTCGCTAAAAGCTAAGCTGTTCCTTATTATCACTCATTATAGTTCTGATTTGTACCTCATTGTAAAGCACCTTGAGTATCTCAGATACGTATGATGTTAAGTCAGATAGAATCAATCTGTGCAATATTTTAAAAATGTAGTTTATTCAGTTCTCACAGGCTTTCTTCCCAGTCTGGTGATCATTGGAGTGGCATTTCCAAAATGGAACAGACTGGAATAACCCATAATGCAGGATTGACATGTTTTACAAATCTTGCTTTGCAGAAGTAGAGAATCAGAAATTAAACTTCCTTAAACAGCAAAGGTTGGGAAATAGATATTCACATGATGATCTAATTTTATGTCCTAATTTGATATTCTAGGACAGTTTTAATTTGGCTGGTTTAAATATTGTTAATATCCTAATAAATGAGGTGAGTATAACCAGATGATACAAGTAACATGTCCCTTTGGATAGAGGTAGGTGTGGGGTGCACTTTTCCACTAAACCAGAGCAAGTCGGGATGCATTCCATTCATGTAAGTGTTGTTAACATAACTTGGATTTCAAGGCAATGAAACTATATAATAAAAGAAAAACTCCAGATGGTGTCATTGGGGTTAATGCTTTTCATTTTAATGCTTAGGATATGGTCCTTGGGTTCTGAGATTGAAGATAACTACAGGAAGATTGGGATGAATCTCAGAGATTGGACCTTGTGGGTATAAACACAAAGCATTTTCTAAATGCTGTTACATATGTGATGATCACTAACATAGCAGGTACAGTCAGGGACATAGAACAATGAGTGCTGCTGTTTTAATTCTTTCTAACTCCTCAAGGAGGTTTTGAAACAGCAGCCTTTGGCCCCTGTGGATGTGCCAGTTTGTCACAGGCCACCTGAGAGCTGATCATGAAATCAAGTTAGTTGTCAGCTTGCAGCCTTAGCTTTCTTTTTTTCAGAGGGATACAGGAGGGCGTTCATTCCGCATTACAAAAAGAAATGCATGGATAATAGGGTTTGAAAAACAGTGTGCGTTTGGATTAAGTCTGACCTAAAGTTTGTATTGTGCCTACTTAGAAATTAAATGCAATAAAAAGTTATAAAAAACCAGAGTAGAAAAAACTATTTTCATTGTTCAAGGCTATCCAGGCAAATAAGAGTAGTGTTTTTGCATAAGTGTCATCTGTGAATTCATTCAAGTCAACAGTAAGTAGCTGTTGGGTAAGCACTCAGCTGCTAACCGAAAGGTTGATGGTTCCAACCCACCAGCTGCTCCGCAGGAGAGAGATGTGGCAGTCTGCTTCCATAAAGATTTACAGCTTTGGAAACCCTATGGGGCAGTTCTGCTCTCTTCTGTAGGGTCCCTATGAGTCAGAATTGACTTGATGGCACATAACAACAAATGTGTGTGTGTGCGTGCGTGTGTGTGTGTGTGTGTGTGTGTGTATCCGTACTGAAGGCTGTGGTCTTTGATCCTCATCAGTAAGTGCTTCAAGTTCTCTTCGTTTTCAGCAAGCAAACTTGTGTCATCTGCATAAAGAAGGTTGTTAATGAGTCTTCCTCCTAAGCTATAGTGTTTTCATTTGCCTCATATGCATGCAAAAGCTGGATGATGAATAAAGAATTGATGCCTTTGAGTTGTGGTGCTGGCGAAGAATATTGAATATACCATGGACTGCCAAAAGAATGAAGAAATCTGTCTTGGAAGAAGTACAACCAGAATGCTCCTTAGAAGCAAGGATGGCAAGATTACCTCTCACATACTTTGGACATGTTATCAGGAGGGACCAGTCCTGGAGAAGGACATCATGCTTGGTAAGGTAGAGGGTCAGCGAAAAAGAGGAAGACCATCAACGAGATGGATTCACACAGTGGCTGTAACAAGGGGCTCAAGCATAATAACGATTGTGAGGATGATGCTGTACCAGAAGTGTTTCGTTCTGTTGTACATAAGGTCACTATGAGTCAGAACTGACTTGACGGCATATAACAACAACATATATGTATATATAATTTGTTTGCCTTTCTCGTACTCGGGAACAGTTTGTATAACGTTACTGTTATTCCTTCAATGTTTGGTACAGTTCACAGGTGAAGCCACTTAATCTAAAGATTGTTTTGTGAATTTTATTTAGTTTAGGATCAGTCAGATTTCTGGTTTTTTTGTGTGTCAGTTTTGGTAAGTTGTATTATTTTTCTAGGAATAGTTCTTTTTACGTAAAATTTCTGTAATACCCTTTTAAGATTTTTGAACATATTTATTTTATGTACAGATATATCGGAATGTCAGTTATTTGTGCATCGTCTTTTTTCAAAGTCAGTTTTGCCAGGGATTTATCAATTATTTTACTTTTTACAAACAACTTTGTGATTGTAAAAACTTTGTGATTGTTGTCTTTCTTGATTCTCTGTACTGTGACTTTTTTTTTTAATTCGTTTTAATTCTTATTCTTATTTTCTTTTAATTTCTCTGGGTTTTATCTGCTGTTCTTTTTCTACCATCTCAAGAAGGATATTTCATCTTTTCTAATATATTTGTCTGATGTTATGAATTTTCCTCTAACCATAGCTTTAGCTACATCCCAGAAGTTTTGATGTAGAGTATTTTTCATTATCACTGAGTTAAAGATATTTTATAATCTCCATTTTAACACCTTTTTTGACTTATGGGTTATTTTGGGGAATATTTCTAAATTTTCAAACATTTGTGGATTTTCTAATTATCTTTTTACTTTTAATTTTATTTTTAAATTTGCATATAGTAAAGTTAATATTTTTTAGGGCATAGTTTTATGAATTTTAACACTTATATAGGCTTATGTAAGCACCACCACAATTAAGATACGGTTCATCACACAAAAAAATTTGGAGTTACACTCCCTGCCCACCCCAGCCCCTGGCAACCTCTGATCTGTTTTCCTTCACTAGAGTTTTATCTTTTTGAAAATGTCAAATAAATGGAATCATGAAGTATGTAATCTTTTCAGACCAACTTCCTTCTCTCAGCATAATGCATTTTAGATTTATCCAAGTTGTTACATGAATCAACAATTCATTCCTTTTTATTGCTGAATAGTATTCTATTGTATAGATGTTCCACAGTTTATTCATTCACTTGTTGATGAACAGTTGGTAATAATGAATACAGCTGCTATAAAAATTTGCGTACAGGTTTTTCTGTGAATATAAGTTTTTACTTCTTAAGGTTAAATACCTAGGAGTGGGATTGTTGGGTAGTATGATAAGTGTATATTTGTCTTTATGAGAAAGTGCCAAACTGCATTTCAGGGTGGCTGTGCCATTTTGCATTATTACCAACAATATACGGGAGTTTCAGTTGCTCTGCATCCTCGCTAACGCTTGACATTTTAAATATAAAATATACTTTTTACTTTAGCCATATTCTAGTAGTAGTAGATTAGCATGGTTTTAATTTGCATTTCTCTAATGCTAATAATGTTGAGAATATTTTCATGTGATTATTTCTGAGTATATTTCCTCTTTGGGGAAGTATCCATTCATATCTTTTGCCTATTTTTAATTTTTAATTGGGTTGTATTTTCTTATTGTTGCCTTGTGAGAATTTTTTTTAAATTTCCAGATACAAGTGCTTTGTTGAATATGTGGCTTGCAAATGTGATTGTTGTTCATCATCTTTTTATGTGTATATTTATCACTTATATTTCTTCTTTTCTAAAGTATCTATTGTAGTATTTTACATATTTTAAAATGTTTTTATTTTTTCTTATTATTGAGTTATAAAAGTTCCTTGTATATTTTGACTACAAGTTCTTTGTCTGATGTATGTGTTGTGAATATTTTTTCGTAGTCTATGGCATATCTTTTTATTCCCTTAATGGTATTGTTGACAGAACAAAAATTTGATGAAGTCTGATTTATAGATTTTGTCTTTTATGGACTGTGCTTTTAGTGTTATGTCTGAGAATCCTTTTCCTAATCCCAGGTCAAGAAATCCTGTGTTACAGCTTTACATGTTTACCTTTAGGTCCGTCATCCATTTGAGTTAAACTTATATAAGATGTGAGATTTAGGTTGAGTTGGTTTTATTTATTTATTTGTTTTACATATGGGTGTTCAGTTATTCCAACACCATTTGTTGAAAGACTATGATTTCTTCATTGAATTGTCTTTACACCTTGTAAAAAATCAATTGGTCTTATTTTGTGTGTGTATATTTTGGGCTCTCTGTGTTGTTCCATAGATCTGTATGTCTATTTCTTAGCCAGTGCTACACTGTTTTGATACTGTAGCTTTATACTAGTCTTAAAGTCATTTTCTGTGGTTCCTCCAGTTTTATTTTATTTTTTCCTTTTTTTTAAATTTTTATTTATTTTTTTTATTGTACTTCATCTGAAGGCTTACAGAACAAATAGTTTCTCATAAAACAGAAGTACACATGTTGTTTTATGACATGGGTTAAAAACCCCACAACATAGCAAACCTCTAACTTCTCAACCTTTTTTTTTCTTGGTGAAAATACACATAGCCAAAGATACACCATTTCAAAAATTTCTACATTCACAGTTCAGTGACATTGACTACGCTCTTCCAATTGTGCTGTTATTCTCACTTAAGATGAGGCTTACAGAACAAAATAGTTTCTCATTTAACAGTTACTACGAGTGTTGCCCTATGACAATGGTTAACAATCTCACAACATATCAACAATATCCTTACTCAACCTTGGGTTCCCTATCACCAGCTTCCTTGTCCCCTTCTGCTTTCTGGCCCATGTCACTGGACTCCTGTACCTCGTTAGTCTCATTTGATTTTATGGGGCTGTCCACTCCCAGGCTGAACAGTGAACCTCGGAGGTAACCTCACCACTGAGCTAAAAGGTGTTTGGGGGCCATACTCTCGGGGATTCTCCAGTCTCTTTTAGCCCAGTAAATCTGGTCTTCTTTTTGTGGGTTAGAATTATGCTCTACCTCCTTCTCCAGCTCTGTCCAGAACCCTCTGTTGTGATCCTGGTCAGAGCAGTCAGTGGTGGTAGCTGGGCACCATCTAGCTGTACTGGACTCAGTCCTGTGGAGGCCTTGGTAGCTGTGGACAATTAGTCCTTTGGACTAATCTTTTCCTTGTATCCTGTTCTCTTCATTCTCCCTTGCTCCCGAAGGGATGAGACCAGTGGAGTATCTTAGATGGCCTCTCACAGGCTTTTAAGACCCCAGACACTACTCACCAAGGTAGAATGTAGAGCATTGTCTTTATAAGTTGTGTCATGCCAATTGAGCTAGATGTTCCCCGAGACCATGGTCCCCACAGCCCTCCGCCCAGCAATTCAGTCCCTCAGGGAGTTTTGATGTGTCTATGGGCTTCCATGACCTTTCCTTGTACAAGTTGTGCTAGTTTCTCCTGTATTGTGTACTGTCTCACCCTTCACCCAAGATACCACTTATCTATTGTCTGTTTAATATCCCCCCCCACAACCCTGGTAACCAACAAAGATTGTTCCATTTTATGTGTGAACTTTTTCATGGGTTTTTACAATAGAGGTCTCATACAATATCTGTCCATTTGTGATTGACTTTTTTAACTCAGCATAATGTCCTCCAGTTTCATCCATGTTATGAGATGGTTCACAGATTCATTGTTGTTCTTTATCGTTGCATAGTACTCCATTGTGTGTATGTACCATAGTTTGTTTATCCATTCATCTATTGATGGGCATCTAGGTTGTTTCCATCATTTTGCTATTGTGAACAATGCTGCCATGAACATAGGCGTGCATACGTCTATTCGAGTGATGACTCTTATTTCTCT
The DNA here is from genome assembly GCA_030035585.1 of Dugong dugon. Taxonomy (NCBI): domain Eukaryota; kingdom Metazoa; phylum Chordata; class Mammalia; order Sirenia; family Dugongidae; genus Dugong; species Dugong dugon. The sequence continues at coordinate 75,424,997 of CM057479.1, forward strand.
AGGATATATTCCTAGGAGTGGGATTGCTGGATCGAATGGTGTGTCTATTTCTAGCTTTCTGAGGAAGTGCCATATCATTTTCCAAAATGGTTGTATCATTTTGGATTCCCACCAGCAGTGCATGAGTGTTCCGATCTCCCCACAGCCCCTCCAACATCTGTTCTTCCCAGTGTTTTTGATTCATGCCAGTAATGCCGGGGTGAGATGGTATCTCATTGTGGTTTTAATTTGCATTTCTCTAATGGCTAGTGATCGCGAGCATTTCCTCATGTGTCTGTTGGCCATTTGAATGTCTTCTTTGGTGAAGTGTCTGTTCATTTCCTTTGCCCATTTTTTAATAGGATTATTTGTCTTTTTGTTGTAGAGGTGTTGGACTTTCTTGTAGATTATGGAGATTAGAGCTTTGTCTGACTTGTACTATCCAAAAATTTTTTCCCAGTCTGTAGGTTCTCTTTTTACTTTTTTGGTGAAGTCTTTTGAAGACCATAGGTGTTTGATTTTTAGAAGATCCAAGTTGTCTAGCTTATCTATTGGGTTTTGTCTGTTGATGGTTATGGTTTATATCCTGTTAATGCCATGTATTAAGGCCTGAAGTGTTGGTCCTATTTTTCCTTCTATGAACTTTATAGTTTTATGCTTTATATTCAGGTCGTTGATCCATTTTGAAGTAGTTTTTGTATTCAGTGTGAGGTATGGGTGCTGTTTCATTTTTTTGCAAATAGATATCCAGTTTTGCCAGCACCGTTTGTTAAAAAGACTGTCTTTTCCCCATTTGATGGACTTTGGGCCCTTGTTGAAGATCAGGTGACCGTAGGTGGATGGATTTACATCTGGGTCCTCAATTCTGTTCCATTGGTCAGTGTATCTGTTGTTGTACCAGTACCAGGCTGTTTTGACTACTGTAGCTGTATAGTAGCTTCTCAAGTCAGGTAGTGTGAGTCCTCCAACTTTATTCTTCTTCTTTGGTAGTGCTTTACTTATTCACGGTTTCTTCCCTTTCCATATAAAGTTAATGATTACTTTTTCCATCTCTTTGAAGAATGTTGTTGGTATTTGGATCGGGATTGTGTTGTATTTGTAAATTGCTTTGGGTAGAATTGACATTTTCACAATGTTGAGTCTACCTATCCATGAGCATGGTATGTTTTTCCATTTATGTAGATCCCTTTGGGTTTCATGCAGTAGTGTTTTGTAGTTTTCTTTGTATGGGTCTTTTACGTCCCTGGTCAGATTTATTCCTAAGTATTTTATCTTTTTAGGGGCTATTGAAAATGGTATTGTCTTCCTGATTTCCTTTTCATCATTTTCCTTACTGGTGTATAGGAATCCAACTGATTTTTGAATGTGTATCTTGTATCCCGCTACTCTGCTGAATCTTTCTATTAGTTCCAGTAGATTTCTCGTGGAGTCTTTAGGGTTTTCTGTGTATAGTATCATATCATCTGCAAACAGGGACAGTTTAAATTCTTCATTACCAGTTTGGATGCCCTTTATTTATTTTTCTTGCCTTATTGCTCTAGCTAGAACTTCCAGCACAATGTTAAATAGGAGTGGTGATAAAGGGCATCCTTGTCTTGTTCCTATTTTCAGCCTCTCTCCATTAAGAATGATGTTATCCATTGGTTTTGTATAGATGCCCTTTATTATGTTGAGAAATTTCCCTTCTATACCTGTTTTATTGAGAGTTTTTATCAGGAATGGGTGTTGGACTTTGTCAAATGCCTTTTCTGTGTCAATTGAGATGATCATGTGATTCTTTTCTTTCCTTTTATTTATGTGGTGGATTACGTTGATTGATTTTCTAATGTTGAACCATCCTTGCATACCTGGTATGAATCCTACTTGGTCATGGTGTATTATTTTTTGATATGATGCTGAATTCTATTGGCTAGAATTTCGTTGACAATTTTTGCATCTATATTCATGAGAGAAATACTGGTCTGTAATTTCCTATTTTGTGACATCTTTTCCTGGTTTTGGTATCAGCGTTATGCTGGCTTCATAGAATGGATTTGGCAGTGTTGCTTACTCTTCTGTGCTCTGAAATAGCTTGAGTAGTACTGGTACAAGCTCTTCTGTAAATGTTTTGTAGAATTCTCCAGTGAAGCCATCTGGGCCAGGGCTTTTTTTGGTTGGGAGTTTTTTTACTCCCTTTACAATCTCTTCTCATTAGGGGTCTATTCAGATTTTCAACATCACTTTGCTGTAGTCTGGGTAGGCCATGTGTTTCTAGAAATTTATCCATTTCCTCTAGGTTTTCAAATCTGTTGGAGTATAGTTTTTCATAATCTGTTATAATCCTTTTTATTTCAGTTGGGTCTGTTGTAATGTCCCCCATTTCATTTCTTATTTGGATTATTTGCATCCTCTCCTGTTTTTCTTTTGTCAGTCTGGCCCATGGTTTGTCGATTTTGTTGATTCTTTCAAAGAACCAACTTTTGGTTTTGTTGATTCTTTCTGTTGTTTTTCTGTTCTCTATTTCATTGATTTCTGCTCTGATCTTTACTATTTCCTTTCTTCCGGTGGTTGTGGGCTTTTTTTGCTGTTCTCTTTCTATTTGTTTGAGTTCTGTAGTTAATGTTTTGATTTTGTCACTTTCTTCTTTTTGATATGTGCATCTATTGCTATAAATTGTCCTCTGAGGAGTGCCTTTCCTGTGTCCCAAAGGTTTTGGTATGGTTTGTTTTCATTCTCATTTGATTCTAGGAATTTTTTTATTCCATCTCTGATTTCTTCTATTACCCACTGATGTGTAAGCAGGGTATTATTCAGTTTCCATGTAGTTGATTTTTTTCCTTGCTCTTTCTATTGATAATTTTTACTTTGATGGCATTGTGGTCAGAGAAGATAGTTTGAATTATCTCAGCGTTTTGGATCTTGTTGAGGATTGCTCTGTGGCCTAAGATGTGGTCTATTCTGGAGAACGTTCCATGTACATTGGAAAAGAATGTGTACTTTGCAGCAGTTGGATGGAGTGTTCTATACATGTCTATGAGGTCCAGTTGGCTGATTGTGCCCTTTAGGTCTTCTGTATCTTTGCTGAGTCTCTTCTTCGTTGTTGTGTCCTTTACTGAGAGTGGTGTGTTGAAGTCTCCTACTATTACTGTGGAACTGTCAATTTCTCTTTTCAGTGTTGTTAGAGTTTGTTTTATGTATTTCGGAGCCCTGTCATTGAGTGTGTAGATGTTTATTATGGTTATGTGTTCATGATGGATTGTCCCCTTAATCCTTATAGTGTCCTTCTTTGTCTTTTATGGTAGATTTCGTTTTAAAGTCTATTTTGTCTGAGATTAGAATTGCCACTCCTGCTGTTTTTTCGTGGTTGTTAACTTGATATATTTTTTCCCAGTCTTTGACTTTTAATGAATTCACATCTTTGTTTCTAAGGTGTGTCTCTTGTAGACAGCATATTGATGGATCCTGTTTCCTTATCCATTCTGTCACTCTCCGTCTCTTTATGGGTGCACTGAGTCCATTTACATTCAGTGTAATTATTGACAGATGTGGGTTTGTTGCTGTCATTTTGTAGTGCTTTTTTTTGTGGTGTGTAAGTTTTTCTTTGTTCTTCTTACTCTCTTGTGCTGAGTTACTTTTGTTTGTGGATTTTTTTTTATTTGTTTTGGTTTTGTAGGTTTTGTTTTTGCTGAGACTTTATGTTTTTCCTCTTTTTTTAAATGAGTATGTTTGTTAACTTTGTTTGTGGTTACCATAAATTTTACCCTTATCTTTCTAAGTTTGAAGCACTCTACTATACTTGGTATCACCTTGCCTTCCTCTCCATTAGAAGTTTCTATACCTATGCCATTTATTCCCTCTTTTATTGTTTAATGTTGTTGTCATTTACTGATTAACTGCTCTGATTCCCTGTTGTATTTCGTTTGGTTTTGGATAGTCCTCGAGAGTTCATTTCCTAGATTGGTATCTGGCTGGTACAATCCTGCGTCCCAGGTTCTGCCTGTGAGCTGAAGCTGTTTGTCCTCAGATCGAAGAACTCCCTTTAATAATTCTTGTAAGTTTGGTTTGACTTTTACATATTCCCTTAATTTCTGTTTATGTGGAAATAACCTAATTTCACCGTTAAATTTGAACGAGAGTTTTGCAGGATATATTATTCTTGGCTGGCAATTTTTTTCTTTCAAGATTTTATATATGTCATCCCATTGCCTTCTTGCCTGCATGGTTTCTTCCGAATAATCTGAGCTTAGTCTTATTGTTTCTCCTCTGTATGTGACTTCTTGTTTTTCATGAGCTGCTCTCAGGATTCTTTGTCTTTGGTTTTGGCGAGTGTGAATATGATACGCCTTGGTGATTTTCTTTTGGGGTCTCTTCTATATGGGGTTCGTTGAGCTTCTTGGATGGCCAGCTTTTCATCTTTCATGATATTGGGGAAGTTTTCTGTCAGCAGTTCCTCAGTGATCCTCTTTGTGTTTTTTGTTTTCTCCCCCTCTTATGGAATTCCAATCATTCGCAGATTTTTGCTTTTGATTGTGTCCCACATAACTCTCAGGGTCTCTTCATTTTTCTTTGTTCTATTTTCTGAGTTTTCCTCAAACAGAGTTGTATCCAAGTGTTTGTCTTCAATTCCACTGATCCTGTCTTCCACCGTTTCAGATCTGCTTCTTAGCCCTTCTATGACATCGTCCATTTCTGAAATCTTGTTGTTTATCTTTTGGATTTGTAATTGTTGTCTTTGTGTAATTTCTAGTTATGAATTTATTTTTGGATTTTGTTCCTGGATTATTTTCCTGAATTTTTCCAATTTTTTTGTCCCTATTTTCGATGAATTTGTCTATTTTTCCCTCATGTTTGTCAGATTTTTGCCTTAGTTCTTGGAGAATTCTGAGTATTAGTGATTTGAATTCCCTATGAGGTAGTTCTAGTGCATTTTCTCCCAGAGGAGAGTCATCTGGTGTTTTATTTTGGATGCCTACTGGAACCATCCTGTCCTGTTTTTGTAAATGTTTTGTTATTGTCTGCTGTCTTTGGGGCATTCAGTAGTTATTTTTCTCATTTATTGATTGTAGATTGGTTTGTTTCGTCCCCTTTTTAAAAAAAAAGTTTGACTATGTCTGAGCAGGTAGACTGTGTGTTCTTTGTTGTTTGCTCATCTGTGGGGACAATACTTTTCGCCTCCTTCTTCAACTGACCGGGTCAGTCACTCAGACATGGTACAGCAGGGCAGGTCTAGCTGAAGAGGAGTTACTGGGACGGGTTGTTTTTGGCACTTACTACAGCCACCAGAGCGGGTCAGTAATCAGTGCAGGGCAGGTTCCAGTAGGCCGTGCCTGTGCTGCTTGGTTGTGTGATGTCAAGCGCACGGTGCAGGTAGGCAGGATGCAGTGGGGAGATTGTTATTTGTGGAGCTAAGATGTATATTGGAGAGAGGAGAGAGGAACAGGAGCCAAAAACATACAAATAAACAAAAAAGAATGCTAGGGGAGCTTGCCGTTGGATTGGAGAGATGAGAGAGTATGAAATGGAGAGAAACAGAAAGGGGAGTTGCAAGAAAAGAAAAGAATGAATAAATAAGAATCAGAAAGGTTAAAGAACCGCAAAGTTCCCAGGGATCCCACCAGTGTAGCTATGAGGTCTGGGGACGTTGCTCTCTGGTTTTCCAGTACAGCCTGGCTAGAAGGTGTAGAGGTATACAATGCCAGGTATTCAGGGAACAGAAAGAGAAGGAAGATATAGAGAGATGAGAAACTGAGGTATGAAGAAAGACAAAAAGGGAAAAAGAGGAAAAAGAAAACAAACCAAGTTAAAAAAACAAAAAACAAGAAAGGCCCCGAAAGAAACAGAAAATAAATAAATAAATAAAACCAACGTAAAAAGAAATGCTCTCAGGGATCCCTCTGCACGTCTGTGGAAGCCGAAGGGGAGTCTCCCTGCCACGCAGCTCAGCCTGGCCAGAACGGCCTCCCAACTCAAGAAAAGGAAAAGAAAACAAAGAATTCAAAACAAAGAAATGAAGAAAAGCCCCGGGATCCCACCAGCGTGGCAGCCCAAACCAGGAAGCAGCTACACACTCGAACGGAGCTCCGCAGCGCCTCAGGAAGAAGCAGAGATGGCGCATGGAGCCAGGTACTTCAGCGAACAGAGGGGGAGGTGGCAAGAGGCAAGTAAGAAATCAAAACAAGCAGGGAAAAAAAAAAAGCAGTACTAGCAGCCAACAAATGGCCCTGAGAGAGCCAGGTAGTGCGGGCTGGTGTTTCTGGACAAGAGACTTTGTCCGTGGTAAGCAGATGGGGCTGAGTGTGGGTGAAGAAGAGTAGAGAGTGGGAAAGTGTATATCACAAATTACCGGAGCTCTGCAGCCCCTCAGGAAGAAGCAAAGATGGCGCACGGAGCGAGGTAGTCGAGCGAAAGGAGGGGGAGGTGGGGAGAGGCAAGGAAGAAATAAAAAGAAGCGGAAGAAAAGCAACACCAGCAGCTAACAAATGGTACTCAGAGAGCCACACATTCAGGTGTGTGGAATCCAAGCAGCCGTTGTTTCCTGTTCAGGAGACTGTGGCCGTGGGAAGCAGAGGAGTTTGAGTTGGGGTGAAGAAGGGTGGCGGGTGGGAAAGCGTATATCGCCAATTACCGGTTGTTTTGTCTCCCGCTGGAAGTTCTGTGAGGCTGCTTTCTCGTACCCCGTTTGCTGGTCTCCGATAGGAGTCCAAGATGGTGGATCCACGCTGCGTTAGCTGGTAGGGGACCTCTGCATGAATCTCTCCTCGCTCTCCATTCTCTGTCAGTTTTCTCACTCCATTTGGTGCTTGGCTGAGTTCGTTATCTCTTCACTTGATGTTTTAGGGTTTCAGGATTGTTGTTCGGCTTAGTTTTTCGGTTGTTTGCTGTGGAGGGATGGCGTGGTGCTTCTGCCTGGAGCGCCATTGTTTCGTCGGCCATATTGTATTTTAAATAATTGTTTTGGGTGTTCTACTTTCTTTGCCTGTCCGTATAAATTTCAGACTGTTGACATGGTAGAGTGCAGTGATTTACTTCTCAATATTGAAGCAGGTTTGCTTTCTTGGGATAAACTTCAGTTGGTGCTGGTATATCATATATTATATCCTTATGTATATATATATATATCGTTTTATATATTGCTGGATTCAAGTTGCTAATATTTTTTTTGTGCCTAGTTGATGAGGAGTTTTTTTGTGTGTGTGGCAGTTATCTTTGTTTGTTTTGCTAATAGGATGATGCTTGCCTCATACAGTATGATGAGAAGTGTTACCTCTTATTCTGTAGCACATTGTATAAAATTGATTTTATTACTTTTTTAAATGTTAGGTAGAATTTTCTGTTGAAACCATCTGGGTCTGAAGCTTTCCCTTTTGGAAGGTTTGTAACTCTGAATTCAATTTCTTCAATAGTTATTGTTTCTTTAATAGTTATTGAGGTTCTGTTTTGTCTTTGGTGAGTTTCAGTCATTTTTAATTATTAAGGAATTGATCTACTTCATATATGTTGTTGAGTTTATGTGGAGAGACTTATTTTCACTTATTATGCTTTTAATGTTTGTATGGTCTTTTTCATATCATGATTTTCTTTGTCATTATTGCTAATGGTTTATCAGTTTTTTAATAGAATCAGCTTTTGGTTTCATTTTTTTTTTTTTTTCCTTTTTTCATTGTTGTTCATTTTCTTGGATTTCTGGTCTTTATTATTTCTTTCCTTCTCTTTCTTGGAGTTTATTTTGAGCTTGTTTTTCTAGTTTCTTAAGGTGAAAGCTTAGATTCCTGATTGAGACATTTCTTCTTCTGATATAAACATTTAATGATGCAGTTTTTTCTCTAAGCACTACTGGAGCTGCATCACACAAATTCACATTTGTTGCATTTTCATATTCTCCATGTGAAGAACATTTTCTCATTTCCCTCGTGTGTTCCTCTTTCATCTATGGATTATTTTAGATATATGATGTATAGTTCCCAAGGGTTTGGAGATTTTCCTGTATCTTTTTGTTATTGATATGTAATTTCATTTCATTATCATCAGAGAATATATTTTGTATGATTTTAGTTCTTTTAAATCTGTTCAGGTTTGTTATGAGTCAGATATGGTCTATCTTGATGATCATTCTGTTTGTATTTGATAAGCATGTGTGGTTGGGTTGAGTATGGTATAAATGTCAATTAGACCGATCTGGTTGGTTGATGGTATTATTTTCTTGCTTATTTCCATATACTAGTTCTCTCATTACTGAGAGAAGTTTTGAAGTCTCCAACTCCAGTGGTGGATTTGTCTATTTTTTCTTATAATTCTATCAGTTTTTTTCTGTATTTTTGTTAGGTGTATACACATATAAGATTGTTATGTCTTGGTGAATTAACCCTTTCCTTCATCATTATATAATGCCCTCTTTGTCTTTCGATCGGTGCTTGCATGGTGTGTCTTTTTCCATTTGCCTTTACTTTTATCTTCACATTTGAAATGAATTTATTGTAGATATTATATAGATGGGTCTTTTTTTTTGTAAATCCACTCTCTTTTAATTGGTATGTTCACCAATTTGCATATAATTTAATTATTAATATGTTTGGATTTAGGTCTGGTATTTTATCAGTTTTCTTTTTTTCCCTCTGTTATTCCCTATTTTTAGTTCTTTTTTACCTTTCTTGTGTTCTTATGGGTTATTTGAACATTTTTTTTGTTTTATATATATATATATATTTTATTGTACTTCAGGTGAAGGCTTACAGAACAAATAGTTTTTCACGAAACAGTAGTACACATATTGTTTTATGACATTGGTTAACAACCCCACAACATGTCAACCCTCTCCCTTTTCGACCTTTTTTTTTTTTTTTTTTTTGGTGAAAATATACATAGCCAAAGATACACCATTTCAAAAATTTCTACATGCACAGTTCGATGACATTGACTACGCTCTTCCAGTTGTGCTGCTATTCTCACTTTAGATGAAGGCTTACAGAACAAAATAGTTTCTCATTTAACAGTTAATACACATGTTGCCCTATGACAATGGTTAACAACCTCACAACACATCAACACTATCCTTACTCAACCTTGGGTTCCCTATCACTAGCTTTCCTGTCCCCTTCTGCCTTCTGGCCCTTGTCCCTGAACTGCTGTACCTCATTAGTCCCATTTGGTTTTGTGGGGCTGTCCACTCCCCGGCTGAGGGGTGAACCTCGGAAATGACTTCACCACTGAGCTAAAAGGGTGTTTGGGGGCCAAAGTCTTCGGAGTTTCTCCAGTCTGCTTTACGCCAGTAAATCTGGTCTTTTTTTTGTGAGTTAGATTTTTGTTCTACATCTTCTCCAGCTCTGTCCAGAGCCCTCTGTTGTGATCCTGGTCAGAGCAGTCAGTGGTGGTAGCCAGGCACCATCTAGCTGTACTGGACTCAGTTTGGTGGAGGCCTTGGTAGCTGTGGTCCATTAGTCCTTTGGGCTAATCTTTTCCTTGTATCCTGTTCTCTTCATTCTCCCTTGCTCCCGAAGGGATGAGACCAATGGAGTATCTTAGATGGCTGCTCACAGGCTTTTAAGACCCCAGACTCTACTCACCAAGGTAGAATTTAGAACATTGTCTTTATAAATTGTGTTATGCCAATTGAGCTAGATGTTATTTGGACATTTTTAATATTTCATTTTAATTTCTCTGTTGTGTTTTTGACTATATCTCTTTATATATTTTTAGTCGTTGCCTTCGCACTTACATACAGTGTATAAACTTAACTGTTTACAGTCTACTTAGAGTCAATATTTTATTGCTTCAGTTGGAATGTAGAAATGCTACCACTCTTTAGTACTTTAGTCCCTTTTCCTTATGTTGTTTTCTCATGTATTACATCTGTATACAATGAACACCTCTGCAGACAATATTACAATCTTTGCTTTCAGTGGCAAATGTATTTTAATATAGTCAAGAGGAGAATAGTATTTTATATTTACCCAGATATTTGCCATTTCTGTTGTGTTGTAGAGTAAATGTTAATGAAGGTTTACCCACGTGTTTAACATTTTTGTTCCTCTGCATTTCTTTCTTCATCTTTGACCTTCTGTTTGGGATTATTTTTCTTTAGCGTGTCAAGCATCCTGTATTATTTTTGTAAATTCTCTCAGGTATTTTTTGTCTGAAAATGCTTCTGTTTCACCTTATTCTTAAACAGTTTCAGTGGGTAAATAATTATAAGTTGACAGATATTTTATTTCAGCACTTTAAAGATGTCCACTTATGATCTACTGACGTCCTTAGTTTTTGAGAGGTTATCATCAGTTAGTTGTTTCTTCAAAAGTAATTTTTTTTTCCCCCCGTTCTGGCTTTTGTTGGGGTCCTTAATATCTTTCTGTGTCTTTGGTTTTTGGCAGTTTTACCATCATCTGCCTATGTTTGTTTGTATTTAGCCTTCATTTTTATGTATTCTCTTTTCGTTACACCCATCTAATCTGCTGTTTGGTACACCTGTTGAGTTCTTGACTGTCTATATTGTGTTACGTTTTCTTTACTATACAGTTTTCAGTTCTAATATGCCCTTTTGTTTATTTTTATGATTTCTGCTTCTCCACCACTTCCCAATTTCATTTTTTTTCTTTAACTTAACTGTTGTTGTTAGGTGCCATCAGATCAATTTCAACTCCTAGCAACCCAAAGTGACAGAATAGAACTGTCCTGTAGCATTTTCTAGGCTATAATTTTTATAGGAGCAGATCACCAGGTCTTTCTCCCACCAAACTGCTGGGTAGATTAGAACTACCAACCTTTCAGTTAGCAGCTGGGTGCTTAACCGTTGTGCCATCAGGGCTTCTTTTAACTTACCGAGCTTGATTATTTTACAGTCTATGATATTATTGTGTATAGTTCCAATGGTCTCTTTCTGTTGCAATCTGGAATCATATTAACCTCATTTTACCAGTTGAATTACCAATCTTTGATGCCATCAAACACATAAACAAAACTTAAAAAAAAGTTTCCCTAACCCTTTTAGCTATTCTTAGAGAAAGGGTTGACATCCGAATTACCTAGTCCATCATCACTAGAAGCGGAGTTCCCACCCGACTTTATTAATTCGTGTGTACCTCAGTGTCAGGAGGTAGAGTTATTGTCCTTGTTTTCCAGTCTCCCTTCCAAGCCATTGCTCTTCAACTCTCTTTTTCAAATAGAGTAAATTATAACATATTCCACCAAGGCTTATGCCTTTCATCATAAAACTTTCTTTCCTTTTCTTTTGCTGCCAGTTTATTTCCCAGACAACGAATGCTCTGTTTTCACTGAAGACTCTCATCTGGCTCACCGTCTTCCTGTCCTTGAACCCATTATGCAAGTCTTGAGTAGGTCACCTTTGTTCACTGAACTTAAGTTACAAATGTACAGCTGCTGGTTGCACATCTCTAGAACCTTAAATCCAGCAATTCTATTCTCTTGAGCCCTTTAAGGGTTTCCCACATCCATGAAACAATTAAGTTGTAAAAAATTTTCCATGGGGTTCTGCTTTTGATAATGGCCAAGATGTTGCTTTCAGACTAACCACCTCACGAATAAGAACTCTGAAGTTAGTATGCATACAATTTCACATGGTCCTTTGGAGCTATAACTAGTCCAGAAAAGCCAAACCCACTGCTGTCGAGTTGATTCGGTCTCATAGTGACCTTATAGGTATATAGAAGATATAATGACCACATTTTCTCAACGTAGAATTAGAACACATGATCACACAAACTTTCATGTACCTACAGTTGCTAGAATATTAGTAATCTGTACTGCATCCTCCCCTGCCCAGGAAATCCACGATGTACCACCCTGGTAGATATAGTGGAAACAACTGTTAGATTGGTGGGTGTGGGTTCTAGTCCCGGCTCTTCTGCTAACTTGCTTGCGACTTTGGGCAGGTCATTTAACATATCTGTGCTTTATATTCTTTATGTATAAAATGAGAGGAATGGAGTAAACAGTCTGTAAAATCCCGTCTTTGTGTTGGAAAAATAGCTCATCAGAGAATGAAGTGGGAAGAGGAGTATAATATTTTGGGGTTGAAGGAGGAGGTGAGGTCTTAGTCTAACCCTTAAATTATAATGATTAGGTTCTTTACATTAATAATGTTGATATGGGGTCTCTTCCTTTTTCACATGCAAGAACATTGGTGATTTAACATAGCCTAGGTATTCACGCGTAACTGATGCCCTCGCTTCCTCCTGTTCTTCATTCAGCAAAGTACCTGCTGTGCCAGGCACTGAACTGGGTCTTGGAGATTCCATGGCAATTGATAACAGTATGGTTCCTGACTTCATGGTTATGGTGCATGGGGGGAGGGAGGATAAGTAATCATGAATCACATAAATAAATATAAAATTGGGTCGTGATAAATGCCGAGAATAAGAGATGCACAGTGCTTTAAACAGCATACAGGGGGATTTGATTAGTTAGAGCTGTCGGGGTAAACTCTCCTGAGGAAAACACAGGGGGATTTGATCAGTTAGAGCTGTTAGAGTAAACTCTCCTGAGGAAATAGCAGTTGAGCCGAGTTTAGGAGGATGAGTAGGAGTTACCAGAGAAAGCGCAGGGAGAACACTATAGTAGAGAAAATATCATGCTTAAAGGCCCTAAAATGAGAGGGAGCCAGATGCCAACAAGGAACCGAAGGAAGGTCAGAATGGTCACAATGGCCAGAATGGAGGGGAGGCAGAGCACAGTGAGATGGGGCCAGAGAAGCAGACAGGGGCTAGACCATACAGGACCTTGTAAACCTGGTTAAGGATTTTGGTCTCTATCTTAAGAGTAACAGGATGCCTTTGAAGTGTTTTAATCTGATGGGTGACATGATCAGATTAGTGTTTTGAAAAGATCACTCCAGCTGCAGTGTGGAAAACAGACTACAGAGGGATGAGAGTGGATGCAGCTAAACTCGATAAGTAGGGCTGTGGTCCAGGGGAGGTGTGACAGTGGCTGGCTATGGATTTGTATTGGAGATGGAGAGGAGTTGATGAATTTGAGACATTTGTATATTTAGTGATGGATTTGATTTGGCAGATGAGACGAAGATGTTAAGCATGATGCTATTTCCTGAGCAAGGTAGACTGGAAGAGGTCGTGGTGTGAGGGAGAAGATCATGTTTGCTTTGGACATACTGAGTCTGAGGAGCCTTTGAAATATTCAGGAGGAGAGACGAGGTCAGTAGGAGGATATGTGAGTTCAGAACTCGGGCGAGCTCTGGCCTGGAGTCTTAGGGTTTCCATTTTTATCGTTAGCTCTTTAGAAATTTTACTTGGAATTTGATAACCATAGTGACCTATGAAGGGGGCTGTAGTGACCAAGGAGCCCTGGTGGCACAGTGGTTAAAAGTGCTCAGCTGCTAACCAGAAGGTCAGCTGTTTAAACCCACCAGGTGCTCCGTTGGAGAAAGATGTGGCAGTCTGCTTCCGGAAAGATTTACAGCCTTGGAAACCCTGTTGGTCAGTTCTTCTCTGTCCTACAGGGTCACTATGAGTTATAATCGACTCAGTGGCAGTGGGTTTGGTTTTGGACGGTAGTGACCAAGGCATTATTTCCCATATGGCAAGATGAAACACACTGACTGCTGGATCTGACCCATGGGCCACAGCAAGATAAATGCATTGTGCTGTGGACTACTTTGGATGCTGTAAAATATGCCTGGCACTATTGTAGTTACTGGTGATTGCAAAGATGAATAAGGCATGGTCTTTGATCTCAAGAAACTTCCGTCTAGTTTGGGAGTCAGGCATGTCAATAGATGATACCCAGCCAGTGTGAATGCTAAGACAGAGAGATGCTCACGGAGCTAGGGGAGCGTGTAGGAGGGGCACTTAGCCCCAAATGGGCCAGCCAGGGAAGACTTCCTGGAGGTGTTGACACCTCAGCCACGTGGAAGAACATGGAAGAAGCACAAATGAGAAGGAGAGGGACCGACAAAAGAATTGAGGCCGGGGGATCATGGAGTGTTTGGGAAACTGTTCTTTTGTTTACAAAATTACCATTTATTTAGGAGATAGAAAATGTGAAAGATACCTTCTGGAAACTAGAGGATCACACTGAGCGTTGTTTGTTCTTTCTTTCTTTCCTTATCTTTTCCTTTCCTTTTCCTTTTTTTCTGAATAGCTAATTTTTTTAGACGATTCAAAGCTGAATGTTCTGTAAAGTATACTGTGAAGTCTCTGTTGTACCGTGCCCTCCACCCACCCTGTTCCTACCCCTTCCCCCAAATCCAGGTGACCACATTTATTTATTCCTTATATATCCTTCTAGAGTTTTTTTCTTTAAGTCAAATTATAAGTAAAAACAAATATATGTAAATTTGTTTTTCCTTTTAGGATTCTCAGTTAATTCTGGCTGAAACAAGTATAAGAAAAGGAAATAAAAAGGCTCACCAGGGGAGTTTTGACTTGAAGGATTTTAAATCAGAGAAGCAGCACTAAAGAGAGTAGATTGAAAGGGTATAAAAATTAAAGGCGGAGAGACCATTTAGGATGTTTAGTAAGTGATGTTGGTAGAGCAATGATGAAGCTTTAATTAAGGTAGTGGCAGTGGAGAAAGGAAGAATAGGACTGAGTTAAAAGATAAAAGAAGCTAAAATCTATAGGAATTGTTATAGAATTGATTCTTGATCTGACTTAAGACTTGGGTTCAGAAATAAGCTTTTGTACTAACTACTTGGAGCCCTGGTGGCGCAGTGGTTCACTACTTATTTAATCCTGAATGAGTCGATTGAGGAAATTGTATGGAGACACTAGCATGAAGCTTCAGTGAGTTGTGTGAATGTTGGCTGGGAGGGAGAGTGTAAACCAATGGGAGTTATCCATGAAAGGAGGAAAAGAAGCTAATGGAGAAGTTACGTGTAACACAGCAGTTAAGAGCTTATTCTCTACGGTCTTGTAGACCTGATTTTGAATCCAGTGGGCTCTTCATGTACTGGCTTTGTGATCTTGGACAAGTCACTTAATCTCTCTAGGCCTTGGATTAAAATGGAGATAATAAAAGTGCCTGTTGTGGGAGTGCGTGAGGATTAGAGGAGGTAACACATGAGGAAGATTTTGTATCTGGGGTACACCCACGAGGGCTAATCATGGACGGGAAGTCGTATGATCATTGGAAGTGAGTGGAGGTGCAAAGTTAGTGGGGAATGAGGCGATGCCTGAGCCAAAGTGGAAAAGAGCATGAAATGCTCATCCACAGTTAAACTTTAATAATCTGCCAGTGTTTGACTTGCACGTCCCTTGAGTTCTTCAGGCCTCAGTCTGTCCATACTCTAATAGGAGGTTAGACTAAATGACTTTCAAAGTCCTTCCAGCTATGTTCTTCTGATACCATGCCTTGCATCTTTGAACTCTTAAGACCGTATCCTCTATGATGTAATTTTTAGAATAAAAACTACAGTTCTTTCAGATGCTAATAATTTCTTGATTTAGATTAATTCTGTGCCAACACCAGGATTTTGCCTCTATTATACATTTTTAACTTAATTTTTATATGACTACTTCCTTCAGTAATTTTGTTTTTGTTGTTGTTTTAACTATGAAGGATACTTTTTTTTAAAATGACCGTCTTGTATTTTAAAAAGGCCATTGTTTGCTTTGGCCGTTTTAATCTGCCCATGAGGAATTCAAGCTGAATGATAGGGAGCTGTGAAAATCCAGTTAACATGAGCTGTAATCTTTTTACTGGCTTTAAATAGTTAAGAGTACCATGCAGACAGCCTGCAGATAACTGAATCACAGCATACAGTAATCACCTCAACATGGATTCTGCCTTTGCTGCTGTGGAACTGTGGCAGAGACCACTAATAACCATTTACTTTTCAGAAAAGATCTTTGGTCGTGATCTCAAATAAAATCAAGGTTAAATATTAAGAGCTGTATTTCACAGGTAGGCAACCCAGTGTTTGTGAAAAGCATTGATTTCTGAAAATTTGATATTATCCAGTATTTATAATATGCTGTGGCTGCCGGGAAACATCTTCATAGAAAGAGACTATTTATAATCCTTTAATCTTTCAGTCTTCTTCAGATATTGCTAAAGGAAAACAAGAAACTTTTAAGATAATCAGGCTTTTGAACTATAATAAAAGACAAGGAGAAAGTATGCTTTTCTCCACCTACCCCCCTTTTTCTTATAAAAGAAACTGGTCCCATTAATTCAGTTTATTGAATTTAGGTAGCAAAATATTCTCTAATAACTTTGTCAAATGATGGTCTATTTTTCTAGGTTTATAGGCTGCCTTTTTTTTTTTCCTGAGTTAAAAGATGGATCTCTCATCGATTAGATTCTGCATTAGAGTGATGAGAAACACAGTGTGCAGGATGCTGACGCTGCCACCTAATTTCATTGGCTTTCCATTTTCTAATACCCCTGTTGATAATATTCTGGCAAAGTTTGTAAAATAAAATTGGCTATTTGTTGAAACCAATATACTAGTGTTACTTATATGATTCATGCTACATCAGGAGTTCATAAGTCATTAATAATCTTTTCACTTCTGTGTATTATTCTGAACAGCAAACTTGAATTCCTTTGTTTTGAAAGATTCATAAGGTCTACTCCAGGGCAGAGGTTTCATGAAGTAGGTACCTTTTCCCATTCTTTTTGCTTTGCCTCGGGCACTTTTAGAGAGCTTACCATGCTAGTTCTTCAAAAATATGGAAGCCTATCTTTCATCAGAAATACGGATTGTGAGGACTCTGGTTGCCAGTCCATATTCTCTGTATGTAATATTTCTTTCTTTAAACTTTTTATTATATAAGTATTCAAATGTATAACAAAATTAGAGATTAGTGTAATGAACCCAATTTATCTATCTTTCATTTCTAACAGTCTTCAGCATATGACCTATCTTAAATATGTTTATGTATAAGTATTTGTGAAAAACATATTTTTTTGTTATATTCTGATGTCTCCATGCAAATTCTAAAAACCATTGCTATTTTAGTGACCGATAAGTTTGGGTAAGCATTCAGATGAATGTTAAGTAATACCAGGGGTGACATTCTAAACATGACATTTTTAAGAGCCGTTACAGCATTTTCATTTCATACAAAGTTCGGTGTACATTGTGTAAAACATTCTGATGAGCATATCCCTGGGGACTATCCAGCCATTTGCCAATAATGATAATGTTACTTATCACTCATGTGGTGTCTATTTTCTCACTTCCAACCATCTTTGCCTCTATCCTTCTATAGTCACATCTTAAAAACTTCAAAAGCTTGTCGTCATTACCAGCTGTATTCTCCCCATCAAATCCTGCTAACATATACTCCATTCTCTGTCCACCATCTCCTGCCTCCACATTGGTTTTCTGGTATCCCCTGTAGGAAATGCGGGACCCACCACTTTTCACTGCCCGTCACTTTCTTCCTGTCTTCACATTCCTTCTTGCCTGAATTAGTTTTCTTCTCGCCTGTAGCGATGGAAGAAGCGTGCTTGTTGCTCTCATTTGTGCTCTGAATCCCATTACCTCTTGCCTTCTCAAGGAATTAGCTCTTCTAACTATACTTGGTCCAGTATCAGTTTTTCCCTGTGCTGGATAATTCTTACCGGAATACAGACGTTTAACAAAACAAAACGCCCTGAAGTCTTTGACATCTCATCTCTTCCAGCTCCTCTCCTCTCTCTTCTCTGTTAAACAGAATTTCAGTTGATTATATTTATTTCTTCCACTTCATCTCTTCCTCACTCCTCAACACATTTGAGGTTCTGTTCTCACCACCCCACTGGAGCTGCTTTTATCCGGTGACTTCTGTTTAGAAATGACAGTCGACACTTCTCCCACTGTCCTACGGATTTTCTCAGTAACATTCAGCACGGTTGATCACTCAGCCTTTGATATTCTTCCTTGTATCCCTGCTTTCTTGTCCTTTTTTTTGAAATACTTTCCTCGTTAGGTCTGCTGCAGTGCTGTCTTAATGGCCCCTTCTCTGCCGGTGCCTCCTTTTCCAAGGGTTGAAGCTCTTCAGGGCCTGCCGACGGGGTCTGCTTGTTTTTCAGTCTCTGTACTCTTTCGCTGTGTCAGGGTGTGATAAGCCTTTTCTGTGAAGGGCCAGATAGTAAATGTCTTAGGCTTTCTGGGCTAAGAGACAAAATTGGGTTATTATATAGATGCTTCTGTAGCAAGAGAGGAACCCTGGTGGCACAGTAGTTAAGAGCTCGGCTGCTAAACAAAAGGTTGGCTGTTAGAATCTCCTGGCCGCTCCTTGGAAACCCTATGGGGCAGTTCTCCTCTGTCCTATAGGGTCGGTATCAGTTGGAATTGACTCGATGGCAATGAGTTTTTATAGCAAGAGAAAAAATAATTTTTTAGACATTTTTGTGAGGGATTAAATTAAAAATATAACAGTGGTGATTATTTCTCTTTGTATCTTCTGTTTATCTTCACTGATACCACCTTAATCCAAGCTGCTGTCATATTCCACCTGAGCTATAGCCTAGCTTCCCAGTTGGTCTTCTTACTTTAACTTTTGCCCTCCCTACAGTCCATTATCCACACAGCAACCAGAGGGATCTCTGAAAAATATAAATAATGTTTTATCACCCCTCTGCCTAAACCCCTTCAGTGACTTCTTATTCAGCACCTTGGACGTCAAAGTCCCAGAGGGTCGTGCACTTCAGCTTATCTCCCGCACTCCTTGTGCTGTGGCCCCACGGGCTGGCCCCACGTCTGCCCCCCGAGCATACCAAGCTCTTCCCATCCTCTGCAGCCTTGCAGTTGGTGTTGCCTCTGTCCACATGCCCTGCCAAGGCCTTTGTATGACTGCCTCATTCTTACTATTTAGATCTTAGTTCAAGTGTAATTTTTGTTTAAAGAGGCCTTTCCTGAACGTACCTTGTAAATTAGCTGCCTCCTCACCCCATTCCTCTGTACCATCTGTTTATTTCCTTGAGAATACCTCCTGCAGAGTGTGATTAACTTGTCAGTCCTCTCTCTAGAATATAAGCTTCCTGAGGACAGGGTCCTTGTTCCCAGCTGTACCCCCAGAGCCTACTGCAGTGATTGACACATCAAAGGTGCTGAAGTGGTGTCTGTGCATAAATATATAAATGACTAACTGTGCTACTTGAATTTAAATCTCAGATTTCTTAGTGGATTTTCTAAACTTTCCTTTTTTAAAATAAAACTTGTATGTTTTAAAATTATTGCTATAGGAGTATGCCCTTTATAAAACATTAAAAAAAAAATTATAGAATGTATTAAGTAAAAGTTCTCCCCCTCAGCATCTGCTCCTTCCATTGTGCTCCCCAGAATCAGCCACAGTTGTTAACATTTAGAAACACGATTTTGTGCTTCTAGATTTTCATCTATGCATTTACCACAATATACAGTGTTTTACTTAAGTGGGATTATGCTGTACAAACTTCTGCAACTTGATTTTCATATTAATGAGTACTAAGGCCTAACGTTTTCAATTTTGAAATGGTGTATTTTTTTAAGAGTAGATGATTAAGTCAATATTCCATATTAAAGCCTTCTGATTCCCCTTGAATTAATGTGGCAGATAGAAGGAAAGCATCCTGGCCACAGGAGGGATTCAAGTAGGGTTCAAAGCAAAGAATCATAATCGGAGGCTTTCTGCTTGACATTTTTATAGGAGTAACTCCAGCTGATGTCAAAATTTGAAAGGTGTTGTCCCCAAAATGTACCAGTTGTGGTAAGTAAGTGGTAACTATTAAATGGTGAAGGATCTGAGCTTTTCTGTACACCTGTAACTGGGGCTTTAAATAGAACTCATTCCTGTACACAAGCTGTGAGGGCATGTGGGCCACAGCATGGGAGATTATCAGGCAGTTTAATTTGAGAGAAGAGCATCAAAGCTAACTTGGTTTTTAAAACTGAAAAACAATAAAAGGCATATTTTCTGTATTTAAGAGAATTTATAAACTGTCTGGCTTATTAAATATCTTTAAAGACTGAGATAATACAAATAGAGAAATCTTTTTTATATCTTCACTCAGATAATTTACCTATCACATAATTTCTCGGCTTCAGGGAGGAGAACATAGAATTCCCTGATATGGTGTATTTGCATCTCTTTCAAATTATGCTTATAAACTACCAATCTTGATATTCCTTTTTTTTCTTTTTTGCCTTATTCTGTCCCTTTACAAAACTAGTCTTTTTTTTCCTCTTGATAGTGATGCTTCCAATGCCTCAGGACAAAAAATTAATTTTACAGATTGTCTTGGTAGATATATAGCAACAGAGACGTAACCAGCTCGTTCTCTTTGCAAATGAATAAACTGGGGATCCCAGAGGTTAAGTGATATATTTTCCCAAGTTAGATAGGAAGGTGAGATTTTAGTATTTTAAGAGTTATATAGTTGTGCAAATAACTGTTATCTTATTTACAAGTATTTGTTTTATACTTAGGTATTTTGTATCTCCCCACCATTACTAACCCCAGTATGCATTAAATAAATATGATTAACCAATAAATAAATATTAGCACTGTAATAGCTAAGATTCCTTTTCCTCACCCCCCTCCCAATTTTTGTTTGCTTGGGCGTGAAATTGTCCCGTTACAAATACATGTGGTATAACAAGAATTAAGAGAATTGGGTCTAGTCCAAACCCAGTTACCGAGTACAAACTCACTTACTAAACAAAGGTCTCCTTGTCCTTCCCTTTTCCTTTCGAGAAATAAAGAAGGTCTGCTTAGAGATCAGTGGCTTTCAAACTCATCTTCTCCTTCCCTTCCTCTCTTCTCCTTCTCGTTCTTTTCCCTCCCTGTCTTCTTCCCGCCCTACCTCCATCACTTCTTTCATCCCTGTCTTTGCTGTTTGTTACTTGGCCTTAGAACACTTTGTGCAGAGGAAATCTTGTTGAGGATCTCATTATGCAAAATGGGTAAGAGCAGAGCCTTGCTTGGAGCCGGTGGATGGACTGAGCTCCTTTTACAGTCCTGCCACACGTGCAGAGGTAGTTTGAAAACCGCTAGTGTAGGTGATCCTAATATCACATGATCGAGTAAGTTCAAAGGCTGTTTGGAAAGCATTGGAAAGAAACGTGGATTAGCTTTCGAGAACAGAGGGCAGCCCCCTTTTTTTCTGTGAAGGTCCAGATAGTAAATATTTTCAGCTTTTTAGGCATACAGTCTTTGCACAGCTACTCAGTTCTGTCTTGCGAAAGCAGCCATAAACAATACATAAACAAATAGGTATGGCTGTGTTGCTGTCAACTTTATTTATAAAAACAGATGGTCGGTCAGTTTTGACCTAAGAACTAGAATTTGCCCTCCCTGGTCTAGACTTAAAAAGCATCCCATTGCTGTCGAGTGGATTCCTACTCATAGTGAACCTATAGGACAGAGTAGAACTGTCCCGTAGGGTTTCCAGGGAGCAGCTGGTGGATTGGAACTGCTGCCTTTTGGTTAGCAACTGAGCTCTTAACCACTGCGCCACCACAGCTCCGTTGGCCTGCAAAATAAGGTACAAACGTTTTTGGTGCCACCCTTTCTAAGTTAAACACATTTTTAAAGTGTACTTCCCAACATATATGTATATACTTGCTAGTTTATTTAAAAATTAAATGTGCATACTATTATAAAACCAAAACCTGTTGCCGTTGATTCTGACTCATGACGACCTTATAGGACAGAGCAGAACTGCCCCATAGGATTTCCAAGGAGCGGCTGGTGGATTCAAACTGCCTGCCTTTTGGTTAGCAGCCAAGCTCTTAACCACTGCACCACCAGGCTCTGCATACTATTGTATTTATATATTATGTTATCATTTTGATTCTTTGCATTGTGTAGAGACATAACTAACCTATTTTATCATACTTACGTCTTTGAACATTTAGGTTGCTTTTGTACATATTTAAAAGTGAATATTCTTATACGTAAATCTTTGTGTGTATTTCTTATATTTCCATAGAGTAAATTCCTAACATTTGAACTCACTAGGTCAAAGGGCATGGACTTTTTTGAGGTTAATGCACATTTTGCTTCTCAGGAACCACCCCACCCCACCCCTGCCCCAAACTAGCAATGATTAAATGCCCGTTTTTGATGTGGCACAAAATATTACTACTCTAGCCAAAGATTTATTGGTTGAATCAACAAAATAATTCGAATTACAAAAGATATAGTATGGTGTTTCTTATTTTAGTAGATGACAGAAAATTTGCTTTATTTGTCATAAAACCAAAACCAATTCTCACTCATAGTGACCCTGTAGGACAGAGGCGAACTGCCCCATAGGGTTTCTAAGGAGTTGGTGGTGGATTCGAATTGCCAACCTTTTGGTTGGTACCGGGGCTCCCTGTTTGTCATATGTGAACATAATACCCTTTCCATAGGGACAGTAATGATGTGTTCCTTGCTTTTTTACAAAAATAAGGACAGATGCTGAGAGACCTGAAGAAAGAATGGCTGAACACCGAAGAAGTGAGTAACCTAGTCCCTCGGTGAAGCAAGTTTAGGCTTTATTCTCACACTGTAACGTAATAGACACTTGTTAATTGATGAGTGATCCCATGAGGCTAGGATCACCTTCAGGGCTTTATTTATATGAGGTAGGAAACCATTGAGAACTGTATACCTTGGTTCCGGATGGCTTTAGGTTTTTATGTTTTGAAGCTAATGGGGGAAAAAACCTTCTTTTTACCTCATGTGTGTGCGATGACGTTTTCCATTATAATAATGTCTCGATCCTGATATTATTATTGATAAAACTTCTGAAACAAATTATTATTTGAATTAGCATCACCTTAGGAACGTACATGTATACATCTTTGTATGATACATGTGTGCATGATACATGTATATATGATGCTTGTATGCATGATGAATGTATACACGATGCGTGTATGCATAATGAATGTGTACGTGATACATGTATGCATGATGCATGTATACATGATGCACGTATGCATAACGAATGTATACATGATACATGTATGTCTGCTGCTTGCATATACGATGAATATATACACGATGCATGTATGTGTAATGAATGTGTACGTGATACATGCATACATGCATGTATCATGCATACATGATGCACGTATGCATAATGAATGTATACATGATACATGTATGTCTGCTGCTTGCATATATGATGAATGTATACACGATGCATGTATGTGTAATGAATGTGTACATGATACATGTATGCATGATGCATGTATACATGATGCACGTATGCATAACGAATGTATACATGATACATGTATGTCTGCTGCTTGCATATATGATGAATGTATACACGATGCATGTATGTGTAATGAATGTATACGTGATACATGTATCATGTTGCTTGCATATATGATGAACGTCTACATTGTTTAGGGTAGCTTTTCATTGTCTGTTAAGTCTGGTATTCTTTAGTGCTGTCAGATTTGAAGGAGGTGAGTTCCTGGTTGGAACAGAAAGTACTTTGTGGGAATTAATAGCTCAATCAAAAGTTTTTTGAAGCTCTTTGCTTGACAGAATTTCAAACTTACGGAGAAGTTGCAAGAAGAGTGAAAAGAATTGTCACGTCTCCTTCATCCAGATTCACCAGTTGTTTACATTTTGCCCCATTTGCTTGATCAAATTATCTGTTTGTCTGTCTTTCCCTTTGTCAACACACACACTCACACACACCCTTTTTTTGGAACCACGTGGGAGCAGGTTGAAGGCATTTAACTCTTTACCCTTAAATACTTTCACGTGTGTTTCATAAGAAATGTTTTTCACATAGGTAGCCACAGTACAATTATCAAAATTAGGATTTAGCATAGCTGCAATATTATTATCTAATCAACAGTCCATAGTCCCTTTTAAGTTTTGTCAGATGCTCCCGTCATGCCATACAACTTCATATTTACATGTGGACCACCCCTCCCTCCCGTCGAGGATCCAGTCCTGCATCCCGCATTGTAGTTGGTTGTCATGTCTCTCTGATCTCCTTTAGTATGGGACAGTTTCTCAGCTTTTCTTTGTCTTTCATGACTTTTACAGTTTTTAAGGTAGAGACCTGTTGTTCTATAGAATGTCCCTTAGTTTGAACTTGTCTAGTGTTTCCCCTGATTAGACTCAGGTTGTGCATTTCCGCCAGGAACACCACAGATGTGGGGGAAGGGGGGGTGTCCTTCTCAGTGACTCTGAGGATGTCCACCTGTCCTGTTATTGATGATGTTGATGCTGATCATTTGGTTAAGGCCCAGTCAAGATTTGACTTGGTAATTTAAATAAAGAGAACTTTTATAGTAGTGAGATTTCTAAGGCCCATATCCTTGTCTGAATAAATTACTCACTATATTTTTTTCATATACATTTCCCCTTTCCATTTTAATGGGTTTTTTAAATTTAATGTTGGTGAAGTAACAAAGTGAATAAATTAAATAAAGCAGATTTGTACCATTCCCTTATATCAGTTTTACTTCCTTTGTTTGAAATTCTTCATAGTTTGTGTACAGACTCTCTTGTTAGATGATACTGTGTTTTGTAGCTTATCTAAAAGAGTTATTACGCTACAGAATTTTAATGTTTTTAGTTAGTTCTAAGAGTTTTAACAGTCAGTTTATTCTTTTTCCTATGCAGCGCTAAGCCCTGTTCATAAATTATCCCTGGTTTTTCTAACCCACTACCAATTCAATCTGGAATACTTCATTATTTGTATACTTCACTTTGATTAGTCTTAAATTATGAAACATAAACACAAAAGCGTGATATTACATTAATGTATGGTTTCAAGAAGAATTTTATCTCCAGGTGAGAGGGACTATCACAAGGCCTCTCCCCTGCCTTCAGAGAGACCATTCCCGAAAGATCAGAGTGTATCTTGTTAATGTCCTCGACATAACAAAATTCTAACCTCCTTTAGAAACCTGTTCTAGCATTTAACAGGTACACTCCGGAAACGCTTTCTTGTAACTGACCTAAATTTGCCATTATGTCCTGTCTGTCTGCAGTAGAGATGAAGAATAACTAGGTAGTAATTTTGAAGCCATTTTTATACAAAGACTAATAAGACCCGTATCCTTGCCTGAATAAATCACTTGCTTTCAAAGACGTCATTTTCTGGTTTGCTGGTCACCTGTGTGACTCACCTGTGGCCATCATCCCACTCCTAGTCAGAAATCCAGAATAGGACCAGGTCCAGGGGCCTTTTATCTGTGAGCTCCAACTCTTGCACGTTTATAGCTGTTTGCTGCATTGCCTTTAATCAAAGGAAAAGCCAACAATGCATTATTTCTTCTTAGTGGGAGTGTTATTGCGATATGCTGACAGGATTGGAGTTTTGTAGAAACTTGCACTTCCTGAAAATTTCTGAAAATCAGTAGATTTTTTCATGACATAATTTTCACTACACCATTTCCTAAATGATTCGAAGGACCGTTACTTTATTGTGCTTTTAATATAGAGTTGCCAGTAATTCTTCAAACATACATAAAATTCTGAGTAAAAGAACAAAGAAAATTGAAACATAGTAAAACAGCAGTTAAAATGAAGACTGACTGAAATAAGACAGTGAGAGTGAGACCGTTCTTTACCCAGAGGCTAAAATGTCATTTGTTGTTACCTTCCTTCCTTTTCAGCGTTTTTGAATATTAGCACTGAGGATTTAACTGTATAAATAGAAAGGTAATTAAAAACAACTGGCTATTTGTTTTTCTTTACTATAGTTGGGCTTTATGCAATTTGATCAGCATATGTTTTGCTAAATTCTTAAAATATTTTAGTCTGAAATCTGCAGTGGATCTGTATGATTTATGTTTACTTTTGGAAGGCATGATAGTTTTTTTTTAAGACCAGAAATGGATTAGAGAAATAAAATCATATCTGATTCAAACCTTAACATTCAGTTTAAGTAAACAGAGGTTAATAGTTGTATCATGTCTAACAGAAAGTATTTCCATATCTTTTAACAGTTGATTTCTTTTTTTTCTTATCGGTTCCATTTTACAAAAATAAATATTATCTATGGGTAGTCTAAGAAAAGCATGTTGCTTAAAGTCAGATGTTGAAAATGAAATTGTTGACTGTAAACGTCTGTAAACAAATATATAGGTAGAAGCCTTGGGTTTCTTGGTCCAAGGATGCTGCTCTGGAGATATACTCAGAAGAGAATTATAGCTCATATTTCAACGCCTGCCCAATATCCTGAGTTAGTATTCAACTTTAAGAATGAAGTCATGTTTCAGCCTGTGTCAGGGGAACAAGGCACACATTTTAGATAATCTTGCACTGCTTGGAGGGAATGGCAATCACGAAATTTAACTATCATGATAAAGCTTGGCCAAATGATAAACAAGTAATCACAACACTCTACATGAGAATCTGAGCTCAGTAACGCGTGACTGTTTACAAAAATCCGATTTACGCTGAGAGGGCAAATTTTTGCTACCAATGAAGATATTTAAAAAAATTTTTTTTTTTTTTTTTTTTTTGGTTTGTCTTGGACAAGCGTTAGATGGTGTTTTGGGTCATATCCTTGATTGTTGGGAAGAAGACTGTACTTCTGGTTGGCTACTTTCAAGGAGACAATGTTGATTGAGTGGAATGACTGGGTGAATAATACAAAACAAACAGGATGCAGTAAAGATTGTGGTCTTGCCATTCTTTTTCTATCAGCAAAGTGATTATGACCTGGAAGAGAGACACAAACTGACCCTTGAAAGTAAGGAGGAGAAAACATAAGATACTCTTCAGTCTTTCCTTACGTTCTTCTTGCCTCCCTGTGACTCTGTCACCGTCAGGAGACCCAGATACTCCTAGCAAGGCTCTCACCAGTCGGCTTAGCCTTCTGTTTAGGGCAGGCTTGCCGATATTGTCCTCAAGTTAACTGAGCTGAATGAGTAGCAAATCTGTCAATTTTGCATCTTTACAACTACCCTTGAATATTTTCTAGGACCACAGTTAACTTGTTATAATGAGTCTGAAGTGATGACCAGGACTTGAGAATTTGATTATTGTAAGAGTTAAGATGAGTGTTTGGATTCCACTGAGTTAATGAAATAACTGTTAATTATCTAAAATTTAGTACAAGAACTGGTACAGTATCATGGTGTAATGAATTTTCCTGTTTTGTGTTTAAGAGGGTTTTAATTGAATCTTAAAGCATTTAAGTTTCTGCAAAACCACTAGTTTTGGCATTCTTTTCATGGTAAATGCTTTTGTGTCTAAAAAAATCAGTATTAAAATAGAGCTTCAAAGAATTCATAAAGAGAAATATAATGAAATCTTGATATATACAAAAGACAAATCCCAGCTTATTTCTTTTTATGCAGATGAGTTTGATTTAGACATAATTCCCCAATATCACCATGAATTTCCATCTGTGTAACCCTGATGTTCTTAAGCAGTCTGCAGTTACCTCATGCTCTGGGCTATATTCACTCTGCGTGTATGGAAACTGGGGCTATCTTAACCCTTTAGATGACGATATGAATAACAATTGTTTGTTGATCTTATTTTCTGTCTCCCCGGATAACCTGCTGTCTGCAAAGGATGAATAAGTGGCAGATAGCTTTTGTCATCCCTTATCCAGGCTGTACACTTGTAAGGAAGAGCAGGGATAATCGTCTCAATCTAATTAGGGGTTAAAAGAGGCCATGACTGTGATGTGGCAGTGAGACACCTTACTGTAGCAATCCTGTTTGCATTAGAAAAATAAGGTTGTCATATTGATTATTCAAATTGGCTTGTATTGGCCAAGCCTCAGAGGCTTGTATTGCAGCTGAAGCAGTTGAAGATCCCTGCTATTCACAGAAGACCTGTGTTATAGCATATATTATATTGTGGCTTGTTTGCTAATTTGGGGGTTTTAAAAATGAAGACCAAGTTTAATCAGGAGATTTAAAGGTTAAACTGATCATCAGAAACTGAAGTTGAGCTTCCACCTGTGATAGTAATGACTGGAAATTTTGAGTAAGTGAAGATCCAGTGATATTTTAGGTCTCTAGCTGAAGATATACATAAATATAAAAGCATTATTTAGGACCGTTTTAGCCTTTTGATGGTACATGTTTTAATGGTTAGATGTTGCAAAAAGATAAAGGTAATTGAAATTAGTGATGGTTTAAAGATGTGATTGATATAAAGGAGACTTTTACATACTAGAAATGATACAAGACATTGTTGACCTTGGTGCATATTTTTTTCTTTATTCTTTCTTATAATTTTTTGTCAAAAAGATGTAGCTTGTCATGGAGGCTGACATTTAGCTACCCCCTCTCTCCCTCTTTCCCCTCCACAACCTTTCTCCTTGTCCTCCTTTTCTTCTTGAATATTCTGGACTTTGGATATGTTCTTAGAACCAAAATAGTTACAGTGACAAATAGAACAAGTTGGAAAATTTCTTGTTATAGAAATCTTTAATCACTTTTTATCAAATATTCTAGTTAAATGTAAGACCAGCTAAATTGCTTTATATGGGTAGCCTATACTTTGATATACTTAACTCTGTAGGCATTGATAGGGCCCTGGTGGTACAGTGGTTAAGAGCTTGACTGGTAACCAAAAGGTTAGCAGTTCAAATCCACCAGCCGCTCCTGGGAAACCCTATGGGGCAGCCTACTCTGTCCTCCAGGGTTGCTATGAGTCAGAATCAATTCAATGGCAGTGGGTTTGGGTTTTGTTTTTTTTTTTCTAATAGGCACTGACTACTTTTTAGGAAACCTCTGTTATAGAAACAATTTTCAGAGTGAAGAGTTAGTGTAATAAGAAAAAGAAAGAACCAAGCCTATTGCTGTCGAGTTGATTCCGACTCATAGAAACCCTATAGAACAGGGTAGAACTGTTCCACAGGGTTTCCAAGGAGCAGTTGGTGGATTTGAACTGCAGACCTTTTGGTTAGCAGCCGAGCTCTTAACCACTGCGCCGCCAGGGTCCCGTCGATGCCTATAGAGCTAAGTCCATCCAAGTGTAGGCTGCTCATAGTCCCCTCCAGTAGTGGTGGTCAGTGAGTTTTCTTTTGCTTTTTCGTTTCTTCTTGATTCTCACCATGGATTCATGGAGTTGTTTTCATTTCCATGTTTCGGTCAGTTGTAGTTGTTATTATTTCGTTGTTTTTGTCACTCAAATTGTAGCAAGTTTGATCAGCGGGAACATCTTCAAATCGGCTCCTGTGTTCTTTATACATGACCCCATTAGTTGAAAAATGATCCTTCATTTCTGTCCCAGTTTCAGATTGAACATTTTCTGTCCGAGAGCCTAGAATCACCCACTTATTCAAATAACCCTGGGTCCTTTATGTCAGGAATAGTATTTAGAGATCCAAATGTGGTGCTAGAAGTGTTGCTTCAGGGAAAACATACTGTGTCTCCTGGAGTCTAAGGTGTGGTCAATTGTAATTTTATGTCCTACTAGAAACACTGACAGTCACTTTTAAGACACTGTCTAATGCAAGGTGAATCCTGATTTCAGATACGTTAAAGTAGAATACAAATTGTGCATCTTAGAATCAATGAACTATGTTATACTAAATCATGAGTTCATGTTATTATTTTAAATTGAAAATTAGCATTACAGGATTTTTACTTAAGGTTAATTTGATACACGTATTTTTTGTGTTTCAATGCATGTCTGTGTTTCTAGTAACATTAACATAATTACTTGCTTTTTTGTGGTGTGTTTAAATGGCTTTTAAAATAGTGTTCTTTTGTTTATGAAAAACGGATGCAAAAAGTATAAACAGAGGTTTAGCAAAAATAATCCATCAATAAATTAGAAAAATAAACGATGAGTACGTGTGACTTCTTCCAGGAATACAAAAGTAATTCAATATTGTGAAATTTGTTAGTATAATTAATCCTAGTAATAACATGTCAAAAGAGTATATTGATGCTCTTCTCCACGTCCGTTACTTTTGATAATATAATTTAGAGTTTAAAACCCTGGTAATTACATAATTTTTTATATAAGGTACTTACATTTTATTGATACATCATTTACAGACAGTAAAGTACACAGATATTACGTATAGATTTCATTAAGTTGTATAGAATTGTAATTATATATTTCTTGAATATTTGGAAGAATTAGCATACGTAATAAAATTTAGGCATGATGTTTCCATTGTGAGAAGATTTTAAACTATTTTTTTTTTAATGGTTACAGGACTAGTAAGGTTTTATATTTCATCTTAAATTAGGTTCTGTAAGATTTTGTTCCAGAAATTTGTCCATTTTATCTGCGTTTTCAAATTTATTAGCAAAAAGTTCTTCATGGTATTCTCTTATTGGCTTTAAATTTCGACAGTATTATCTGATGTCTAATGATGTTGAATCTTTTCTTTGTTTATTGCCCATTTCTCTATCTCCTTTTTTGTAGTGTCTGTTCAAATATATTTCATATTTTATAAGTAGCTTTATTGAAGCATAATTGACATACAATAAACTGCACTTATTTTAAACTGTATAATTCAATAAGTTTTGATTTATGTATACACCTATGAAACCATCACCACAGTCAAGATGGTGAATATATTCCGAATCACCAAATGTTTCCTCATGCCCCTTTGTAATCCTTTCTTTCCATCTCTCCCCTTTCTCCCTCCCCTAGGCCCTCACTTACTGTCACTGGAGGTTAGCTTGCAGTTTTCTAGAGTTTTATATAAATTGGAATCGTATGGTGTTCTCTTTTAGTCTGGTTTATTCACTCAGCATAATTATTTTGAGATTCATCCATGTCATTGCATGTATCATTTCTCTTTATTGTGTGTATATGAAACAATTGTTTATTCATTCACCTGTTGATGAATATTTGGGGTCTTTCCAATTTTTGGACATCTCTAAATAAGCTGTTATGAAAATTTGTGTACAAGTCTTTGAATGGTCATATCCTTTTAATTTTTTGTGGGAGTAGAATGGTTGGATCCTATGGTAAGTTGATGGTTAACTTTTAAAGAAATTGCCAAATGGTTTTCCAAAGTGGTTATACCATTACGCAGACCTGCCAGCAATGCAGAGTATGACTGTTCCAGGTACTCTATAGTCTCACCAAAACTAGGTGTAGTCAGTCTTTTTAGTTTTAACATTTTATTACGTGTATAGTGATACCTCATTGTGATTTTAATTTACATTTCCCTGATATCTAATAATGTTGAGCATATTTTCATGTGCTTGTTTGCCACCTGTGTATATTCCTTGGTGAAATTACATCTTTTGCTCATTTTTTGTCCTGGGTTATTTATTTCTTCATACTGAGTTTTAGAAGTTCTTTATATATTTTGTGTACAAGTTCTTTATCTTCTATATGCTGTAGCTTTTCCTTTGATTCACTAGCAGTGCCTTTTGAAGAACAGAAGTTTTAAATTTTGGTAAAGTCCAATTTATTCATTTGTTTTTTATAGGTCATGCTTTTGGTATTGGTCTAAGAAATCTTTGCCTAACTACAGGTCAAAAGGATTTTCTCCTGTTTTCTTGTACAGTTTTATAGTTTTAGATTTTTCCATTCGGGTCTATGGTCCAGTTTGAGATAATCTTTGAATATGATGTGAGACATGGATCAAAGTTTCTTTTTCTTTTTGTGCATATTGAAAATTCCGCATTTCCAGTGTCATCTGTTGACAAGACATCTTTTCTTCGTTGAGTTGCCTTTGTATCATTGTAAAAAATCAGTTGTCCATAAATGTGTGGGCATTTTCTTGTGCTCCACTGCACTCCTTATCTGTCTTGATGCCAGTACCACACTGTTTTGATTACTGTAGCTTTAGAATAAGACTGAAAATCATATAATGTTAGCCCTCTAACTTTATTCTTTTTTCATGTTTACTTGGCTATATTAGCTCTTTTGCATTACCATACAAATTTGATACTAAGAGTGTCCATTTCTACGAAATAGCCAGCTGGGATTTTGATTGGGATTTTGTTGAAGCTCTGAAGCAATTTGGGGAGAATTGACATCTTAATGATATTGAATCTTCTGACCCATTAACAAAGTATATTTCCCCATATTTTGAAGTCTTCTAGAATTTTTCTTAGCAATGCTTTATAGTTTAAAACTCTCTAAATTTTTTCATATTTATCTTGAAGTATGTCATATTTTTTATATTGCAAATGACATTTTTTAATTTCAATTTCTGATTAATGGCCAGTGTTTGGAAATACAGCTGCTATTATTGACTTTGTATCCTGCAACCTCACTAAACTCACTCATTAATTCAAGTGATTTTTTTGTAGTTTATGTTTTATTTTCTACAAAGATCATCATATTGTCTGCAAGTAAAGACAGGCTTACTTCTTTCCAATCTGAATGCTTTTTATTTCTTTTTCTTTCCTGATTGCTGTGACTAGAACAAGGGCCCTGGTGGCACAGTGGTTAAGAACTTGACTGCAGATCAAAAGGTTGGAAGTTCAAATCCACCAGCAACTCCTTGGAAACCCTGTGGGGCAGTTCCACTCTGTCCTATAGGGTTCCGGTGAGTGGGAATTGACTCGACGGCAATTGGTTTTGTTTTGTTTTTCTGACTAGAACATCCAGTTCAACATTGAATACAAATGGTAAGAGTGGACATCCTTGTTTTATTCCTGATCATAGTCAGAAAGCATTTAGTCTTTCACCATTATGTATGATGTTAGCTAGAGGATTTTGGTAGATGCCTTTTATCAGATTGCAGAAGTTCTCTTCTATTCCTTGTTTGCTGAGAATATTTTTCAGGAATGGATGTTGGATTTTGTCAAATGCTTTTCTTGTAACTATTAAGATGGTCATACTGGTTTTTCTTTTTTTTTTTTTTAAATTGTTAAAATGGTAAATCGCATTGATTGATTTTTGAATGTAAAACACCTTTGTATTTCTGGTATGAAACCCCATTTGGTCACGGTGGATTATCTTTCTTATATATTGTTGCATTCGATTTGCTGACATTATGTTTGGAATTTTTGCATCTGTTTTCATGAGGAATATTGGTCTGTAGTTTTATTTTCTTGTAATGTTCTTGTCTGTTTTATGCTGACCTCAAAGAATGAGTTGAGAGGTATTACCTCCTTTTCAGTTTGTGGAAGCATTTTCATAGAATTGATATTCTTTCTTAAATGTTCTATAAAATGCAGGTGTGAAGCCATTTGGGCCTGGATTGTTTTTGTTTTTTTTTTTTAGTGGGGGACAGGTTTTTAACTACATTTTTAATTTCTTTAGTAGATACATCAGCTAGTCAGGTTATCTACTTCTACTTGAGTGAGTTTTGGTAGTTTGAGTTTCTCAAGGAATTAATTCATTTCACTTCAGATCTTGGATTTATGGACATAAATTTACAGACAGAAAGCTGTTCATTACATTCTCTCTTTACACTTTTAATATCTGTTGCGTCTGTACTGATGTCAGCTCTTTTATTCCTGCTATTGATAATTTGTGTCTTCTCTATTCTTTTCTCATCAGTCTGGCCTAGAGGTTTATCAACTTTATTGATTTTTCTCAACTAGCTTTTGGTTTTCATTGAGTTTTCTCTGTAGTTTTCCTGTTTTCTACTTTGATCTTTATTATTTCCTTTTTAGTGCTTACTTTGGGTTTAATTTGCTCTTCTTCTAGTTTCTTAAGGTAGAAGCTTATGCCATTTATTTGAGACCTCTCATTTTTTCTCATGTTTGTGCTTAGTGCTATTCATCTTTCCCTTTAGCTGCAGCCCCCAGATTTTGATGTATGGCATTTTAATTTTCATTTAGTTAAAACAATTTCTAATTTCCTCTTTGATTTATTCATTTTCTGTCAATTATTTAGAAGTGTGTGGGATGGCACCTGGCAACATTTATTGAAACTTGCCTTTTGGCTCAGAATACGGTCTGTTTTGGTGAATGTTATGTGTGTACTTGAAAAGAATGTGTATTGCTGCTGTTCTTGTGTGGAGTTTTCTGTAATATCAGTTATGACAAGTTGGTTGACAGTGTAGTTCATGTCTGTCATATCTTACTGATTTTCTGTCTACTTGTTCTATCAAGTAGTGCAAAAGGGGATTTGAAATCTCCAACCATAATTCTGGATGTTTTTGCATTTCTATATAAATTCTTAAGCTTTGTTCTGGGATGCAGTTGACTTCCTTGGATGCAATCTGGTTTTCTCAGGTCTTGCATTTATATTTGTTAGACGAGTCTGGAGTAGTGCTCCGTCAGCGCTAACTATTCCCCACTATAGAAGAACAACCTTCCTGAGTTTTCTGTCTAATGCCCTGTGAGTTACGAACTTTTCCTGTCTGGCTGGTTGGAA
This sequence comes from Dugong dugon, assembly GCA_030035585.1. Classification (NCBI taxonomy): domain Eukaryota; kingdom Metazoa; phylum Chordata; class Mammalia; order Sirenia; family Dugongidae; genus Dugong; species Dugong dugon. The sequence goes on from CM057479.1 coordinate 75,459,079, forward strand.
CAGGCACTCATTCCCACTCTGTGTGAGCCCCAGACAGTGACCCCCAATCCTTTGGGATATTGTTTTCTTTTGCCTAGAGTAATTTCTGCACAGGCATGCACTAATCAATACTCTGACAACTATTGATGGGGAATTCTCTACAGGTCTCTGCCATTCTGTCTCTGCTGCTGTCTCCTCTGTTATCTTGAAAATCTAGCTGCTGTCATCTCTGGATCCTTAGCTCTGACTCCTCAAGTGAGGGACTTCGCTAGGCTCCAGCTGGGTGCCCTCCCCACACCGCGACCAGTAGTGATCGGCCTTCGTTTATTTGCTTCATGTCATCAGGGGTCACTGTTCTTTGTTGCCAGATGTCCAGTACTTTGCAAAACCATTTTTTCACGTTTTGTCTGTTTTTTTACTTTGGTTGTTTTAAGCAGACTGTTTCCTCTTACTCAGTCTTGGACAGAATCTTTTGCCCTTTTTGATTTTACTCTGATCTTAAATTTTTTTTTGGTTAATGTTGGAAAGCAAAGCTAGTGATTTTGATAAAGCCTAATTTTTCAATTTTCTTTTGTAGTTTATTCTGTTTGTTTCAGAAAAACTTTGTCTACCTCAAGGTTACACAGGTTTTCTTCTGGCCATTTTGTAGGCTTACTTTTTCCATTTATGTCTGTAAATCATATTAAATCATATTGATTTAACTTTTGTGTATGATGTGAGGTAGGATTGATGCTCATTTTTTTGTCTTCCCATATGGATAACCAATTATTTCAGAACCATCATTTGAAGGACTTTTCTTTCTTAATTCAGTTCCACTGATACTTTGATACTTTAGTGAAAATCAACTTCCCACATTTGTGTGAGTCCATGTCTTGTTTCTGTGTTCTATTTATTTTTCTTTTTTCTTTTTTAAGAGTGAAGGCTTTAATCACTTACTCTGATAATATAAGCAAAAGGGTAGTCCTAAGAAAGCACTGACTCCACCCTGCTCATTTCCCCCACGAAATGGCAGACAACCATGGTACACCCCCATTCTAAAAAGGGAAGATTGGAAGCTACGCTACTGGTCTTGACTGACCTCTTGCAATTCTGAAACCAGCCATTTCTCCAAGGAGCCCTGGATCCTTTTATTGGAGGATGGTATTATAAACAGAGCTGGGGGGTAGATGTGCCCGTCGCTACTGGGGTGTTGTTGCATCTAGGCCTTCTTAGCTTTCAGAGAAAGGAAATACACGTGTGTATGCTACCCCATTTGTGTACACATCTGTATATATTCCCTTGTGTAGCCATCTATTCCTGAATTCATACTGATACCTCCAACTCTAACCCACAGGTTTGCTTTAATGGCCTGGTGTTTCGAGGCTTTCTCAGTTTTTTCTTTTAGTGTTTGGAGTCTAAAAGCTGTTAGCTTTTTCAATTTTGCAAGACGACAGTTGTCTGAATCTGTATTCTAATTCATTTATCTATCTATCTGCCTTTTTAAAAATCTATACCAACAGTGTGATTAGACAGTATAATTACTATGCTAGAAAGCAGTTGATATCCAGAGCTGATTTATCAAGATTATTAACTTTTGCCCTTTGAAAAACATGAAAGCTCATTATTTTTCCATAATTCACTTGTTTCTATCTCACTATTTTCTGCTCTTTATTATTATTATTTTTCTTCTTCTACTCATATTAGTTTTACTGTGATCTTCTTTTCTAGCTTCTTAAGGTGGAAGCTTTGATCATTAAATTTAGATCTTTCCTTTTTTCAAATGAAAACATTTAAAGCTATAAATATTCTGTAAGCACTGCTTTTAATTTTCATATATTTTGGGCTATTCTAGATATTTTATTGTTGATGAACTATAATTTAATTTTGTTATACTCAGAAAACATGCAGTCATTTGAAATCTAATGAAATTTCTTTTATTGTTCTGCTTGGGCCTGTCTTGGTGCACATTCTGTGCGCATTTGAAAAGAATGAGGATTCTGCAGTTGTTATATATAGTGTTACATAAATGTCAGTTGAGTTAAGATGGTGATAGTGTTATTCAGCTCTCCTATGTCATTAGTATCTTTTTTTCTTCTTATTTAATAGTAATTAGTAAAAGACGTGTCGATTTCTCCACCTATGATTGTGGATTTTTTTTTTTTTTTTTTTCCTCCCTTGAATTCTGTCTGCTTTTGCTTAATAGCTTTGGAACTCTGTTAGGAGGCACATAAAATTTATAATTGTTATATTGTTTTTCTAGATTGGCCCTTTATCATTATGAGGTGTCCTTTTTTAGCTCTAGTAATCCTCATTTTCTTCAAGTTTCTTGTCTGATATTCATGTATTCTAGCTTTCTTATTTTTTACAGACGGCATGGTGCATCTTTCCCCCCCCCCCCCCCCCCCAGCCTTTTCTTTTCAGTCTCTAGATTCTTTATATTTAATTTGGGTTTCTTTTAGACAGACTGTGTTTATTTGTTTAATCCATTCTGACTGCTTGTGCCTTTTAATTGAACTGTTTAGTCCATTTATATCTAATGTAATTATTGAAATAGTTGTATTTGTATCTGCCATTTTGCTTAGATTTTTATTGTCACATGTTTTTTGCCCCTCTGTTCCTCCTCTCCTTTCTTCTTTTGTGTTAATCAAATAATGCTTAGTATTTCCTTTTAATTCTTTGCTGTTGGTTTTCTAGCTATATCTTCTTGTATTTTTTTTTTAAGTTATTACCTAAGAGTTTCAATGTACATCTTTAACTTATCCTATTCTACTTTAACTTATCCCATTCTGCTTATCCCAAGCAAAAGTATCTTTATTTTACTTTAATTTTTTGAATAATAGTTTTGCTGGGTATACAATTTTTTTTTTTTAACAGTAGTAAATGAATATGTAACAAAACATTGCCATTTCAACATTTTTTACATGTACAATTAGGTGACATTAATTACATTCACCACATTGTGCAGCCATCACCAATGTCTGTTTCCAAATTTTTCTGTTACCCTTAGCAGAAGCTCAATGTCTCTAGCAATGAGTTCCCCTTCCCCCCTCTCTCCTGCATGCCCCCGGTAACTACTAATAAATTCTGGTCTCTATACACTTGCCTACTCTAGATATTTCATACAAGTGGGATCTTAACAAAATTTGTCCTTTTGTGACTGACTTATTTCACTAATCATGTTTTCAAGATTCATCCATGTTGTAGCTTATATTAGGACTTAATTTCTGTTTGTGGCTGAGTAATATTTCATCGTATGTATGTACCACATTTTGTTTATTCATCTGTTGGAGCCCAGGTGATGCAATGGTTAAGTGCTCAGCTGCTAACTGAAAGGTTGGCGGTTTGAACCCACTCAGGGGCTCTGCGGGAGAAAGATCTGGTGATTGGCTCCCATAAAGATTACAGCTTAGAAAACCCTATGGGACAATACTAGTCTATCACATGGGTCTGCTGTGAGTTGAAAATTGACTCGAGGTTACCTAACAATAACAAGTCATCTATTCATGGACATTTAGGCTGCTTCCATCTTGTGGGTATTATGATTAGTACTGTATTGTTTATTGGTATGTAAGTATTTGTTTGCATTCCTGCTTTTAATTCTTTTGGGTATATGCCTAGGAGTAAAATTGCTGTGTTGTATGGAAATTCCATGTTTAACTCTTCAGGAATACCAAACTCTTTTTCACAGTGGCTGTACCATTCTACAGTCACACCCACAATGGGTGAGCGTTGCGATTTCTCCACATTGTTGCCAACCTTTGTTGTTTTCCATTTTTAAAATCGTAGCCATACTAGTAGGTGTTAAGTGTATCTCCTTGTGGTTTTGATTTGTATTTTTCTCTAATAACTTATGATGCTGAGTATCTTTTCATGTGCTTGTTGGGCATTTGTATTTTTTGGTGAAATGTTTATTCAAGTCCTTTGCAGTTTTTTAAATCGGGCTGTCTGTCTTTTTGTTCTTACATTGTAGGAGTTCTTTATATATTCTGGATATTAAACTCTTATCAGATATATAGTTCCCAAAAATTTTCTGCCAATCTGTAGGTTGTCTCTTCACTTTGTTGATAATCCTTTGATGAAAAAGAACTTTTATTTTGTTGAAGACCAGGTTATCTATTTTATCTTTTATTGTTCATGCTTTTGGTATCATATATAGAAATTCATTGTAAAAAACTAGGTCCCAAAGCATTACCCCTATGTTTTGTTCTGAGAGTTTTATGGTTTTAGTTCTCACATTTAGGTCCTTGATCATTTTGAGTTAGTTTTTCAGTATATGGTGTGAGGTATGGATCCAGATTAATTCTTTTTTGCTTGTAGAAATCCAGTTATCCCAGCATCATGTATTAAGGGGATTGAGTGTTCTTTCCCTGTTGAATGGACTTGGCACCCTTGTTGAAAATCATTTGACCGTAGGTGTACAGGTTTATTTCTGTACTTTCAATTCTAGTCCATTGGTCTGTATGTCTATCATTATACCTTACCAGACTGTTTTGATTATTATAGGCTTATAATATGTTTTGAGATTGAGAAGTTTAAGTCGTCCTACTTTGTTCTTGTTTTTCAAGATTGCTTTGTCTGTTTGGGGCACCTTGCAGTTACATATAAATTTGAGGATTGGATTTTACATTTCTGCCAAAAAAAATCTTGTTTTTTTGATAGGGATTTCAGTGAATCTATACATTGCTTTAGGAAGTACTGGCATCTTAACAACATTAAGTCTTCCATTGCATGACCACAAAATGTCCTTCCATTTATTTAGGTCTTCTTTAATTTCTTTCAGTGGTGTTTTATAGATTTTAGTGTAGTCTTTCACTTCCTTGGTTAAATTTACTCCTAGGTATTTTATTCTTTAGATGCTATTATAAGTTGAATTGTTTCCTCAGCTTTATTTTTCAGATTACTCCATTGCTTATATATAAAAACCCACCTGATTTTTATGTGTTGACCATGTGTCCTACTATTTTTCTGAATTCATTTTTTAGCTCTAGTAGCTTTTCTTGGGGATTCTTTGGGGGTCTTTTATATATAGAATCATGTCATCTGAGAAAAGGGATAGTTTTACTTCTTCCTTCCCAATTTGGATACCTTTTATTTCTTTTTCTTGCCCAGTTGCTCTGGCAAGAACTTCCAGTGCAATGTTGAATACCAGAGCGGCTGATCTGTGCATGGGCTGGAGCAGGCTCTGGTGTAGCCATCAGGGTGTGTGCTTCTGTAACCATCTGTGGCAGCTGACCACCCACTGTGCTGGGATGGGGTGGGTTGGCAACAGTGGAAGAAGCTCTTTTCCTACCACATGAGACTCTTTGTTGACTTGGTTTTGTCTGCAGCTTTTTGCTGCTGTCCTCTTCCCATTGATTCACAGGCCCACAATGCTGAGCACAGATTCCTCGTTGGGTTTCTAGGGGTCTCTAGCTGTTTGTTGGGGAGGGGGTATTGGGAACGTAGAGCTGCTCACAACACCATATTCCCATAATTCCCTCAGGATATACAATTTTGGGTTGACAGTTTTTTTCACACTTTGAATGTGCTGTTCCAATGTCTTTTGACTTTAATACTTTCTGATGAAAAGTTACCCATATCTTATAGTCATTTCTGTATAATGTATCTTTGTTCTGTGGTCTCTTCCCAGGTTTTCCCTTTATCTTTGACTTTCAACCATTTGACTCTCAGGTGTCTTGGAATGGTTTTATTTTGTATTCACTCGCTGTTCAGTGAGCTTTTTGCTTAAGTACATCACTATTTTCCACCACATTTGGAATGTTCTGCCATTATTTCTTAAAATATTTTGCTTGTTCATTTCTTCCTCTTCTCTTGGTATTCCAGGTTGGACTACTTACTATTGTCCTACAAATCTCTTGAGATCCTGTTCATTTTTTTCTCTCTGTGCTCCCAATGGGGTAATTTACATTCATCTGTCTTTAAGTTCACTGATACTTCTTTCCATCTCCTATCTGCTTTTGACCTTATCTAGTAAATTTTTTATTTCAATGTTTTACTTACTAGCTCTAGAATTTCTGTTAAAAAAACCAAAAGTGATTATTTTCCATCTCTACAGTGATATTTCCTGTTTCCTATCTGTGTATTCACACGCGCACGTGCACGCACACACACATTTTTTGGTCTGTTTTTTGAGTAATTATAAAAACAAGTCGCCACTGAGTTGATTCCAACTCCTGGTGACCTCGTATGTTGAAGAGTAGAACTGAGCTCCATACGATATTCAAGCCTGTGATCTTTCAGAACCCAAGTGCCAGGCCGTTCTTTCAGGGCACCTCTGAGTGAGTTCGAATTGCCAACCTTTTGGTTAGTACTCGAGTGCTTAACTGTTTGCGCCACCAGGACTCTTCAATTAATAATAGCTGCCAAGAAATCTCTGTCTGCTGAAACTAATATTTGGTTTATTTATAGTTAGTTTGTATTCACTTTTATTTTGATAGGATTCATACTTTGTTGTTTATTTGTATGTCTCCTATTTTTTTGGCTTAAAATAGAGTATTGTATTCAGTCTGAATTCAGTTATATTCTTGGGGGATTATTTTTTTGTTTTGTTTTTTGTACTTCCCTCACCTGAAACTGAATACCTCTTCTCTCTGACCATATGTAGTGTCTGATATCACTGCTCTGTTGTTATGGTTTCCCACTGATGCTTTTTTTTTTTAGATTGGCTTTTTGGGGTAATCTCTTCTGTGCCTGTATCATTTGGTTGACAGTCAAGAATTTAGGTTGGTCTTACTTCTCTGTGCCTTGCTTCTATGGATAATTCCTTAATTTCTAGCTGCTCTGCCAGATTTATGATCTGCCTTCAGACATTTTAAGCCCATTAGATCTAAGCTTTCTGTTACTAGAGATGCACATGTTCAGTAATGCACTCGGTTTAAAAAAAGCATCAAGAGTACGTTTCTCTCAGACCTAGGCCTTCTTTTTTGCTGGATTCCCTTGATTCCCAACTATGTGTAGCCTAGCTGTCAGCCAGGGATTTGGACAGAATTTATATTCAGATTTGGATCATAATCCTTCTATGGCTTCCTTGTTGCCAGCATTTCCCCCATTGAATTTCCTGCTGCTCTTTCATTTTCAAACTTGGATTCTGGCAGCTGGAGCCAACAAGGTTTACTGCCATTGTTTTTCTGCAGCCACATCCGTAATGGTTAGGGAGGGCCCTCGTGCCAGAAAGCCACAAACTGGCCGTTGTTCCCATTTCCAAGTGAGATTTTTGAGATTAAACTGTCCTTAGTGTCTTTTTGTACGCTTTCCAGCGTGTTTGAATAGACCCCCACCCCCTGCATTTTACTCAGCGTTTACATTTGTTATTTGTGGGAAGTTTTACCCAACCATTCACTTCTTCACCATTAGTACAAGTAGTCTTAATTTTAATTTTAAAATTGCATTAAAACAACACCTTTAAAGTAAAGACACAGGTACTTGAGAGAATTTATACTAAAGATTTAAGTTATAGGTCCATTGCAAATAGTTTATAAAAGCATGTAATTCTTGAAGGAACATTTTATTAATCACAATAAATTTCCTTCATTGTTTTAAAAAATGAAAATATTTCTCTGAGTTTTTTACCTCTCATTCAAAATAATGGATTAATAACTGCGGAAATGATGGGATCAAAAGTTTTGTTAAAGATCATTTTATTTTCCCATCCCCAAGAGACTTTTATTTGCTAAATGTCTACGTAGTTAGTTACACATAGATTTCTGTGCTAGTGTGTGTTTATATAAATTTAGGAGGTTCACAGTAAAATTTTCCTATGGGATTTTGAGGAGTTAATTGTTCTGATTAGGTTTTCCTAGTTGCAGAGCTATTACACTTTTAAAGTAGAAACTTTTTTATTGAATTTTTTTGGTTTAATATAAAATCATTATGTAGTATTAAAGTGACTACCTTGCCAAGGTGAAAAATTGGTTTATATTATATGGTAACAATAATTTGGAGGTTTTATCTTTTTTTTCCCCCACTACTCGTCTGTCATTTGTTGTACTGTGTGGCTTGTGTGTTGCTGTGATGCTGGAAGCTATAGCACTGGTATTTCAGATACCAGCAGGGTCACCCGTGACAGGTTTCAGTGTAGCTTCCAGACTAAGATTCATTGATAATTACTTGTGTTTAGATTGCAAAAGTTGGAAAAAAGGAGGATCAGTAGTTGGAAAACATGGCCTTGGTGATAGAAACGACGTCGGAGATCGCATGGAAGAATTTTACATGACCAATGATTTATTCACTACAGATACTTTTTTATCAACAACATAAATGGCAACTATGCACATGGGCCTTGCAGGATGGAATACACAGGAATCAAATCAATTACATCTGTGGAAGGAGACAATGAAAAAGCTCAGCGTCATCAGTCAGAGCAAGGCCAGGGGCCGACTGTGGAACAGACCATTAATTGCTCATGTGCAAGTTCAAGATGAAGCTGAAGAAAAGTAAAACAAGTACACTAGAGTCAAAGTACGACCTTGAGTATATCCCACCTGAATTTAGAGAACACCTCAAGAATAGATTTGACACATTGAACACTAATGACTGAAGACCTGATGAGCTGTGGCATGACATCAGGGACATCATACATGAAGAAAGTGAAAGGTCATTAAAAAGACAGCAAAGAAGGAAAAGACCAAAGTGGATGCCAGGAGAGACTCTGCAACTTGCTCTTGAATGGAGAGTAGCTGAAGTGAATGGAAGAAATGATGAAGTAAAAGAGCTGAACAGAAGATTTCAAAGGGCGGCTCAAGAAAACAAAGTAAAGTATTATCATGACATGTGCGAAGACCTGGAGTTAGAAAACCAAAAGGGAAAAACACACTTGACATTTCTCAAGCTGAAAAAGCTGAATAAAAAATTAAAGCCTCAAGTTGCAATATTAAATGATTCCACAGGCAAAATATTGAAGGATGCAGGAAGCATCAATAGAAGATTTAAAGAATACACAGAGTCACCGTACCACAAAGAATTGGATGATGTCCAACCATTTAGTAGGTAGAATATGATCAAGAACTGATGGTATTGAAGGAAGAAGTCCAACCTGAACTGACCAAAAAAAAAAAAAAAAAAACAACCCATTGCCGCAGAGTCAATTCTGACTCATAGTGACCTTATAGAATAGTAGAACTGCTCCATAGGGTTTCCAAGGAGCAGCTGGTGGATTTGAACTGCTGGCCTTTTGGTTAGCAGCTAAACACTTAACCACTGTGCTTCCAAGGCTCCAGCCTACACTGAAGGCATTGGCAAAAAACAAGGCTCCAGAAATTGACAGAATATTACTTGAGATGTGTCTTAGTCATCTAGTGCTGCTATAACAGAAATACCATAAGTGGATGGCTTTAACAAAGAGAAATTTATTCTCTCAGTCTAGTAGACTACAAGTCCAAATTCAGGGCATTAGCTCCAGGGAAGGGCCTTCTCTCTCTTTTGGCTACAGAGGAAGGCCCTTGTCATTAGTCTTCCCTTGGTCTGAGAGCGTCTCAGTGCAGGAACCTCAGGTCTAAAGGATGCGCTTTGCTCCTGGTGCTGCTTTCTTGGTGGTACGAAGTCCCCATGTGTCTCTGCTCACTTCTCTCTTTTATATCTCAAAAGAGATTAGATTAAGACACTATCTAATCTTGTAGACCTCATCAGTATAACTGCCGCTAATCTATCTTATTACATCATAGTGATAGAGTTTATAACACATAAGGAAATCACATCAGATTGTAAAATGGTACACAGTCATACAATACTGGGAATCATGATCCAGCTAAGTTGACAGATATTTTTGGGGACACAATTCAATCCATGACAAGATGTTTCAACAAACGGATGCAATGCAGGAAACGCTTTGTTGCCTATGCCAAGAAATTTGAAAGACTGCTACCTGGCCAACTGACTGGAAGAGATCCATATTTGTGCCCATTCCGAAGAGAGATGATCCAACAACATGTGGAAATTATCGAGCAATATCATTACTGTCACACACAAGTGAAGTTTTGCTGGAGATAATTCAAAAACGGTTGCTGCAGTACATCGACAGGGAACTGTCAGAAATTCAAGCCAGATTCAGGAGAGGATGTGAAATGAGGGATATCATTGCTGATGTCAGATACATCTTGGCTTAAAGCAGAGACTACCAGAAAGATATTTACCTGTGTTTTATTGACTATGCAAAGGCATTCGATTGTGTGGATCGTAACAAGTTACGGATAACATCGTGAAGAACGGAAATTCCGTTCTCATGTGGTTCCGTGCTCGTGTGGAACCTGTACATAGACCAAGAGGCAGTCACTGAAACAGAGCGAGGGATGCTGTGTGGTGTAAAATCAGGAAAGGTGTGCATCAGGGTTGTATCCTGTCACTTATTCAGTCTGTCTGCTGAGCAAATAATCTGAGAAGCTGGACTATATGAAGAGGAACAGGGCATCAGGATTGGAGGAAGACTCGTTAACAACCTGTGTTATGCAGATGACACAACCTTGCTTGCTGAAAGTGAAGAGGACTTGAAGCACTTACTGATGAAGATCAAGGGCTACGGCGTTCAGTATGGATTATACCTCAACATAAAGAAAACAAAAATCCCCACAACTGGACTAGTAAGGAACATTATGATAAACAGAGAAAAGATTGAAGTTGTTAAGGATTTCATTTTACTTGGATCCACAATCAATGCCCATGGAAGCAGCAGTAAAGAAATCAAATGACGCCATTACTTTGGGCAAATCTGCTGCAAAAGACCTCTTTAAAGTGTTGAAAAGCAAAGATGTCACTTTGAGGACTAAGGTGTGCCTGATCCAAGCCATAGTATTTTCAATTGATGCTTTTGAATTACGATCTTTTGCTGAAAGATACCAAATATACCATGGACTGCCAGAAGCACTGACAAATCTGACTTACAAAAAGTATAGCCAGAATGCTCCTTAGAAGTGAGGATGGCAGTACTCTGTCTCCCATACTTCGGGCATGTTATTAGGAGAGACCAGTCCTCGGAGAAGGACATCAGGCTTGGTAAAGTAGAAGGTCATCGAAAAAGAGGAAGACCCTCAACGAGATGGATTGACACAGTGACCGCAGCAATGGGATGAAGCATAGCAATGATTGTGAGGATGGCGCAGGACTGGGTAGTGTTTCATTCTATTGTAGATTGGGTCACTGTGAGTTGGAACCAACTCAGTGGCACCTAACAACAATAACATCATCATATTTTTATTCAATTCAGTTATGTAAAATCTACATTTGTTAGAAAAATGTTTTTTTGGATTGAGTGTTCACATATTACATTTCAAGATTATAGAAGACTCAGTTTTATGTTATTTCAGAAGCAAAGGTTTTGTTTGCAAATACGTATTCCTGTAATTTAAAAGTTGTATTTGTGTAAACGGGGTTTTGTTGTCAGTTGTCAGTATAAGTAACTGAGCAGGATCGCTGCATTCATCACTTCAGGACACCGGGTTGCTTGTCAGAACCCCTGTGCAGCTCTCCATGAAGCTTTTGTGCTGGGCATGTGCTGGGCTTGTGCTCTTCCTCCGACTTTCTTCCTTGCTGTTTCTGTGGTTGGTGGATGGTAGATGCCTCAGACGCCCTGCTGAGTTCACTGCTGTGTTTGCTTAGAGCCAACCCCAGGGGTCTAATGGGGAAAGAGGCTGCAGCAGGGCAGCTCGAAACAGAAAGATGCAATGTTTCTACCTCCTGAGTTAACCATGATCATGGGATCCAGCAAAAAAGTGGGATACCTCAATGATGTGGTGACCCCAGTGTCCTCACCCTATATGGGGACTGACTCACAGTGGTTTGCTCTAAGTAGAATTGTGCTCTGCAGGTAAGTTTGTGTGTGCAGAGTTCTTTAGGAGTTTCTAGTGTTATCACCTGTTGGTTTTAAACTACACATTGTAATGGTGTTTCAGTCATCATTTATTGAGTGTTCCGTTAATACTCACTGTTACTTGGTGTATTTAACGTGTTTGCTGCCAAGGGTTTTTAAAATCTAGAATAATAAAATTTGCTCCATGTTATTGTCATCTTACAATACATGCAGGCTTTTTTTCTGTAATGCATTCGACACAAGGCATTTATGCTTCAAATTTCCTAGTTTTGTAATATAGCTCACATTTTGTAAGAACTTTATGAAATGTACGGATTCTTGATTATTTGTTCACAATGACGAATTTTAGTTTAGGTACCACTTTAAAACTCAACTTTCAATGACCAAGTCTAACTAATAATATAGAATTCTCTGAGTTACTTTTGCATGCATTTTGACTCTATGTATTCATACTTATTTTTAGAATAGGGATTATTTTCACCTTTTTGTGGATAAATGACTAGTGAGACCAGAACTTGGAAGAACTGGAGGAAGTTGTGTTGCTACGGAAAGGTTGCTAGTTAGAAGACTTCTCCCTTGGTATTAAAAGATTATCTGCTTGGGTTGTATGAATTCATGACCTCAACTGAATTTTAAAATTGACTGAGTAGTCTTTGCAGTCATAATCATGAACATCCTAACCTTTGAAGCATTTGGATACTATAGAATATAAATGAAAAAAGAAGTGTCATGTTCTTAGAAGGATTTTAAACATTTATATTATGAATCTTAAAAATCTGAGTGTATTCCTGATAATTAAGGGATTATAAAAGGATTAAAAATCTTAGCTGGAGACTGTAATTAACATAGAAAATATATAACAATGTTATATCCTGAATTGAGGAGGTAGGTCGGGAAAGATTAATTATTGCTATTGCTAAATAGACCTGAATAATAAAGGGAAATTCATATACAGATGGTTCCTATAAATTTACACTTTAACATTGGATGGAATTGACGGCTATTGAGCAGCCTGATCATGCAGAGCAGAGATCTGAATGTTTTTTGACCCTCTTAGGCTGTGGTTTGGAGATGACCTCATTGCCTATTACTGGTAGAGGCAGTTACATCTTTGTACTTTGTGTTTTTCTTTGACTGAAAAACAAATACATTTTTTTAAAATAAAGTATTGATATTTTTGCAAAAAAAATTATACAGGTAACCTTTTTGTGTGTAAAATTAAGCAATACCATGAAAATTTAAAACTTCTATAATGCTTTTTAATAAATAACATTATAACGGTACACTTAGCTAAAGCTCATTTTCATTGAACTAGGAATAATTTGGAAAGTTTTTTTTTTTTTTTAATTGTGCTTGAAGTGGAAGTTTACAGTTCAAGTTGGAAAGGTTTTTTAAAAAACTGTCTTTTATAGGCATGCAAGTTACTATAAGGACAGACAACAGAAGAAAAATGCAAAATTTTAAGCACCTGTATTCTTCGCAAAGTAGGTGAGCAGTCTGAGAAAGTCACACACTTTGTCACGAGAGAAGATTGACTAAGATTAGTCTTTTGTGTGGGATAGCATTATATTTGCATAGAATCAATTTAATAGAGAATTTTTGTTTAGTGTGCATTGATAATTTAAAAAACGAAACTGGTTTTATACTTTCCTCATATGCCAATTTTTTTTAACGGATTAAGGGCCTAAAGGAATAGAGGAAGTGAATGGACACTGGTGTTTCAAAAATATCTCATTTTGCCTAAAAGCAAGTACCGGCAGATAAATGCCCGTAAAGGGATTTCTTTCTTAAGCCCCGTGGATTTTTCCTCGCACAACTTTTTGTGTGAGTTAGAAATAAAAACCATTCATCTAGTGCCCCCAAAGAACGGCCTTATTGAATGGAGTAACACTGCAATGTGCCATTGAAGGCAGGGTTGAAAGTGATTATCTTGTTAACTCTGGACAGTTACCGCCAGCTTGAAATGGAACCGGCAGGCTTGATTTGCAAATGAATTAGAGCTTTTTCATTTTGTGCCAGGATCATCTTTTTATATTCTGATATGACAGATGCTGTGTTCCAGGCTTTTGTTTTTCTTTAGTTTTATACTTACAAATAAAAAAACAAAAGATTATGATAGTCATTTTATGTGCATATTTTCTCTTGGAGTTTATTCTTTGTGTAGAAGTTTTTAATCTTATATTTTTCAAAAATTTGTTTAAGACTAGTATTGTTTTGTCAGAATCAAATTTGATTAAGTGCAGTAGTATTGGGTGAAAAGGAAGAATTTATTGGCTTTTAAGAAATAGAAATTTAGTTGCTACTAGAATATTGTAGTTAGTAAAAACTGAGACTTTTTGGCTAAATTTGATAGAATTAGTTTTTTGTCCGTGGTAACTTTTCATTTTCATGTCATTTCAAACTTGTAAAGAAGTCTCAAAAATAGTACAAGCAACTTCCGTATGCCCTTTACCTATTGTGCCCCTTTATCATTAAATACTTTAGTGTCTATTTTTTAAGAACGAGGACATTCTCTTATATAACCATAAAAACCAAAAAACCAAACTCGTTGCCATCGAGTCAGTTCTGACTCATGGTGACCCTGTAGGGCAGAGTAGACCTGCCCCATGGGGTTTCCAACGAGTAGCTGGTGGATTTGAACTGCCAACTTTTTGGTTAGCAGCCAAGCTCTTAACCACTGCACCACCAGGGCTCCGTGTAATCATAAATTACTGGCTTTTGAGAACTCAAAGTAAAAAAAAAAAAAAAAAAAAAAGCATGTTTTTGTCTTCGTATTTTATTATAGTAATAGAATCAGTATGCAGATATTTATCTTCATTGTCATAATGCTTCTGTTTATATTCTGTAATAATCCAAGTTACATGTGGCAATTTTAGTGCATTATTTATATGCATCTTATTAACTTGTAACTCTTTTTTTTTTACTAGTCCAAACAGTTTTATTAGAGTGTTAATGTGATTAAAAGTGCTGTCTTCTTATTATTATTAAATATTTAAAATAGTAGTTAATGTACCCCCAACCTAAGTAGTATTATAGCCGTTAATGATTATTCATTTTCTATCCAGAAAGATCTTTATTTATACGCATACATGCACACACACACAGAGATGGCCATATTCCTGTCAAGTTAAATTTCTATTAATTACTGCATATAGATTAAAAATACAAGGTTCTGTAGACGTATTTTTATTTTTCTTTGTAAAAAGTTATATTGTTCTATTGTACAAGCTTTAAAAGCATGTGGAACTTACTGATAAATATTTCCCATTTGACCACCCTGGCTATCTCAGCATGAACGTTAGTGTCGAGACCTGTTTCATTCAGTGAGAACTCCAGGTGTTCATAACATGTATATCGATATGCTGTTTATAAAAATGCCAGTCTTTTAAAGGTACGGCTAACTGGATTGAACAGCATCACCAAACTAAACAACTGTTACTGAAAACTTACCGTCTTTGAGTTAAAAGATGGTAATAGTGCTTGGAGGGAAGGTGTTCAGAGTTGGTTAAGAAGAAAGCAGGCCCATTTCTTAACATCTCATCTTTTCACTCCGTATTATCCCAGATTCATATATTCATATTCATTCTCATTCTCTCTTTTTTTATGTTACTCAGCTCGGACCACAGAGAATCTGTCACCTTTGCTTAGTGTAGTAAGCTTTTGCAATATGTTTAAATTTGGCATTTCTTTTTATGAAGGGTGACCATTTGATTTATCATTCAAACTTTGACACTTTTGAAAATATTATTAATAATTCTGCCAGGGTGTCAGAAATAAACCAGAACTGTCCCAGGCAAAAAGAGAATGTATGGCCACCTTGTTTCCATACGGCCTTGTGAGAAGTGCGGTGGTGCTGTTTTTACGGTGATAACACTGTACAGGTTTAAATATTTAAAACCTTAGCATAAACACAGTGGGAACTCTATGAAATAACTTATAATTTGAAACATTCAGAATGCTTCCTCAGCATTGCCCAATTTGAAGTCTGAAACCTTTTTATATTGTTTGTCTTTTAAGAATTCTATTCACTTGCTCAATAATAGGCAGATAATATCTCCATCATGCATAAGCTTTGAAAAACACAACTTCAATTGTTTGGAACTATGAATTTTGAGAATATGTTTATGATTTCATATAGTCCTCTTTTATAAAAATTCAGTGCCTGTAAAACTGATTATTCAACATTATGCTAAATTAGCTTTAATTAATGAAGAAAAAAGCATTTTTCTCCAGTGTACGGAAATGTTTCTTTCTCATTACGCCCATGTTAGTGTTTAGATATAATAATTAACATTTATGTATCTTTTTTTCATGTTACTCCTCCTTTCTCAAGCTCTCATTGTGTAGAGTTAAATTGATGTCATGGAAGACAAAGTTTGTATTTTTAATATTGTCCTTACAATTTTTTTTCTTTTCTTTCGATAATTGTTTTCTTTCTCTTTAGTCTTTCAGCCAATATTTTGGTTTGGAATTTTAGGTTGAATTTGTTAAGAAACATTATGAAGTCTGCAGCTAAAGCTACATTCCAAAGCCGTTCGTTTTACATAAAAGTAGTTGAGATGGAAAACAGTTTGGTGCTTCCTGAAAAAGTTAAGCAGAACTACCATATGACCCAATAATTCCACCCCTAGGTATATGCCCCAAAGACTTGAAGCCAGGGATGCAAACAAACAGATGTTGGCTAATGTTCATTGCAGCACTTCGCCCAAGTATTCATCTGCAGATGAATGGATAAACAAAAGGTGGTGTATACATTCAATGGAAAATTACTTAGCCATAAGGAGAAACGAAGTTCTGATACATGTTACAACAAGGATGAAGCTTGAAAACGTTATACTTACTGAAATAAGGCAGGCACAAAAGGAAAATGCATAGAGACCAAAGGTAGGGGGTGGGGAAGGGGACTTCTTGATTAAGGGGCACTGAGTCCCTATAAAGTAAGGTGGAAGAATTTGGAAACAGATAGTGGCAATGGCTGTACGACATGGTGAATGTAATTAATGCCACTGAGTTGTATGTGTGAAAATTGTTTAAGTGGCAAGTGTTTCTTATATCTAAATTTATTTAAAAAAAAAAAAAAAAAAGAATATGCCAATAAAAAAAAAAGTAGTTTAGAGTAGTTCTTCTTCTTCAGAAAAGTTTCATCTGACCATGAGCGAGAAGAATCACATTAAAACATTTCTACTATTAAGCCATGAAACTGCTGTGTTGGCAAACGCAGGTACTCAGCTTCTGTTTCTGACAGAAATTTACAGAACTGACAGTGATTAAGCCCACAAGAGCACACGGGGTTCACTGTTGACATTATTGGTTCGATAACCCATGATACTTTCAAATATTTCACAAAGTATAATACAGTGAATAACCAGAGATTTTAAAATTTCACATAGGCTTACATTTTCACAAGCTTGGTAAATTTGTCCAACTAAACCTTTTTCTGCTCCATACATGTTTTTACCACCATAGTATATCTTAGCAGATTCCACTTCAGGTTGTGCTGAATTAGTGTGTTTTAAATTTCCTTGAAAATACTCTCATATTCCATGTAGACTATTCATAGAGACTAGTTCTTCAGTCACTTCAAATTCAGCATTGATTTATCAAATTAAAAAAATTACTGAGCAGTATTGATAACATCTGTGGACTCATCGGAGCCCTGGTAGCACAATGGTTAAGAGCTCAGGCTGTTAACCACAAGGTCAGCAGTTCAAATCCACCAGCTGCTCCTCAGAAACCCTATGGAGCAGTTCTACTTTGTCCTGTAGGGTCACTGTGAGTCGGAATCAACTCCACGGCAACGGGTTTGGTTTGGTTTTTGGTGGACTCATCAGGAGCCAAGAAAAACTACTCAAAGTCATTTGCCTTGTCTTTGACTGTTAATGGTATTAATAGTTTTAAACAAGTTTATTTTCTCTGGACATATTCCTTTGGCTGCTGCAGTCAAACACAGTTCAGTTAACTCACCATTGATAAATGGCTTTCCTTGATTGGCTAACAATTACAGTACTTGGAAACTCATTTTCATTTATTATTTATGTGAAGAAATTCTGCGATGAGATGTTCCATTTTAAATGTGCTAATTTTTCTAACTGTTGCTTTCCAGTGAGTGGAAATATTGTGAAGAGTGATTATTCTGGTGATGTCGATGTATTGTATTCTTTCAACACCATTGTGGTGTCATTGCACAGTAAACACAATGCATTGCCATTTAATTTGATAACAGAATAATGCGCACCCCACCGTGCCTTGAAAGCATGACACTTGAAGTCCCCTTTTCTCTTCTTCTTTTGACATGATCAGTACACACTAGTATTAAAGTAAAAATTAAATGCTGCATTACACCAATTCGTGTGACACTTGCAACTCTGTTGAGTCATCACTGTGTGACTGTGAGTTTTCCCGTTCTGAGGAGTGCAGATCAGTGAGAGGAGCCGCAGATGATCTCTGTTGCAGCCACTTACCTGTCCTTGCAGCACTGACCCAGTCATGGAGATACATAGAAGAATGGACGTGACTGTGTCCCAGTAACACTTTATATATTGACGCTGAATTTTGAATTTTAGTAATTTCAACATGTCACAAAATACTATTGCTTTTATTTTCCCCCTAACCATTTAAGAGTGTAAAAGCCAATTTTAACTTGTAGTCTGTGAAGAAACAGGTGACAGACCAGATATGACCCGTGGGCCGTAGTTTGCTGACCCCTGATTTGGATTGTCAGTTCCATCAAATACATTGACAAGCCTTTAAGTTCTCTGTTGGCCCTCAAATACTAATAAATACTAGGTGGAAAGTACACATGGGTTGAATATAGGTTATTATTTATTTTATGTGGACAAATACAAAAATATTTATGGTGAGAAAGTAACTCCAAAAGAATCTTCATTTGTACTTTCACTTCATGTGACCCAGAAAAACCAAAAATTTTTCTTATGTGTAATGCCATTTCAAGCCTGCGTACATGTAAATTGCCCTCATTGAGCTTAGACTTCATTAGAAAAGACTGAAAGTAAACAAATGAACATAGATTATGTAGGATTAGTTAGGTAATTTATGTAATCAGTGGGAATTCTGAGAAACCAGGTTGTAAAAATTGACAGGTGCCTAGCAGGCTGGTCAGGTGGGGTTACGGCCAGTTGCTGTCGTGTGATCACCATGGTTACCATACGGGCACCGGCACTGCCACCAGCGTTGATATTGCTGCGCTGGATTTACAGCTCTGTCCTAGGATGATCTTTGTGTTCTTACCTTTAAATTACTCTCGAGTCAAGGCACCTAGAATACTCCATGTTCTAATGTTTCAATTATTTTTAATTCAAGTCTCACCTAGTTTGGAATGGTATTTAGATTCTAGATAACTTAAAAAGCCTGAGAAATATTCCATACCAAAGAATAAGGCTGTACTGAGTGAGCATGACAGTGGAATAAGACAAAGAAAAACTTACCAGACCTTCTAAACTAAATCTTGTGTTCTTATAGCTCCCTGAGCTATTTCTTCACAGCACTTTTTAAATGTTGTTCATATCACAGTTACTAGTTATATATTTGGGTGATGGTTTCATACCTGTCTGCAAGCTCCATGCAACTCACCTGCTTTGTTCATCATTATATCCTTTATAACAAAAGAAAACAAATAAAAAAACCAGACCAGTTGCCACTGAATTGATTCCAGCTCATGGTGACCCATGTGTAGAACTGTGCTCTGTAGGGTTTTCAGTGGCTGAATTCTCAGAAGTAGATCACCACGCTTTTCTTTTGAGGCACCTCTGGGTGGACTCGAACTGCCAACCTTTTGTCTAGTGGTTGAGCACTTAACCATTTGCACTATGCAGGGACTCCAGATACCTAGCACAAAATCTAACCCAGAGATAGTGCTCAGTAATAGTTGTTGAATGGATAAACGATGTAGGCGGGGGCCAATTCATGTAGGGTCTTTTAGGCTATGTTAAGGAATCTTGATTTTATTTTGATGGTGTCAGTGGAAAGGCAGTAAAGAGTCTGAAGCAGGGGAATGATGTGATCCATTTTTATATGACTAGACTGGCTGCTTTGTGGTAGGTGGAGCCCTGGTGGTATAGTGGTTAAGAGCTTGGCTGCTAACGAAAAGGTCGGCTGTTTGAATCCACCAGATGCTTCTTGGAAACGCTATGGGGCAGTTCTACTGTGTCCTAGGTGGATGGAAGGGAAAACACAGTGGGAGTAGGGAAAATAATTACAAGGAAATTAAGACAGACTAGGCCAGAGGTCAAGGAGCCCTGGTGGCACAATGGTTAATTGCTCAGCTGCCAATCGAAAGGTTGGTGGTTCGAACCTACCAGCTGCTCCATTGGAGAAAAGACCTGGTGATCTGCTCCCATAAAGATTATAGCCTAGCAGACCTGATGGGGCAGTTCTGCTCTGTCACATAGGGTCACCATGAGTCAGAGTCTACTCAGTGGCTCACAATAACAGTAACAAAGTCAGAGGAGATGGTTGTTGAACTGAGTTGGTGGTAGTTGATATAAATAGAGATAAGATAAGGTTACTGAAGAGGTAGAATCAGTAGGCCTTGGGGACAGATCGTGGGGAGAGAGAAGAAAGTAAAGAAGTTGATTTCCAGGTTTCTGGCTTCAGCAACAGATGAAAGATGTCACCTATTTTTGAAAGAGGTAATACTGAAAGGATCAAGTTTGGAGGAGGAACTCGAGTTAGAAGGCTGTTATTTATTTATTTTTTTTGAGAATTCCAAATGGAGATTTCAAATAGACAACTGGATAAATGGGTCTGGAGCTTAGGAATGCTCTATGTTTTTTGTCATTTACATATATGTGACTATTAATGCTATGGGTGAGGGCAAAATGGGTTAGGAAGAAAGTATAGCACAAGGTGGGGGCCCAGCACTAAGCCTTAAGGAGCTCTAACTTTTAACGGCTGGGAGAGGAGCATGGATCTACAAAGGAGACTTGAGTCATTTTCTGAGAAAATATAGAAAAAAAATTGATCACATAGGATGTGTTAATCATAGAGTAGTGTTATTGAGGACTGCAGTGGGTGAGGTTAGGAGGATGGGGGTTTAGTCAGATGATGCATCACATGGAGTAGCATAAGGATGGTGGTTCAGAGAGGATGGCTCACACTTCTAGCTGTGACTGAGGTAAGTAGGATGTGAAATGTGACCATCTTCCTGATACTTCTTGGAGGAGAGTGGGGACTGCACGTGTAGCATGATGTTATGATTCTTTTTGGGGGGAACGAACAGTAAGAATTCATGCTTCCTATTTATATGCTGAATTTTCTTAAAGTAACTTTTATTAATATGTTCTTGTATCAGAAGCACACCGTCAGTACCTTTACTAGTTCTACTTTTTTATTTTTCTGTATTTTTACCGACTGTTTAAATATCCCTCCACATGCAGATTTCAAGATCGAACTAACCTCTGCCTTAAACACAAAGTAAGTAAAAAAGCAAAGTGAGAAGCCAGGGTTCTTTATGTTTTTAATGCCTCTTATCTGTCACTGGGATTTTTTTGTTGTTACCATTCTGGGGTGTAAAATCCGGTAATAGGGGCTAAGGAGCCTTGGTGACACGGTGGTTAAGTGCTTGGCTGCTGACTAAAAGGTTGGCAGATCAAACCCACCCAGTGGCTCTACGGGAAAGAGGCCTGGTGATCTGCCCCAGTAAAAATTACAGCCTAGAAAACCCTATGGAGCAGTTCTGCTCTGTCACGTGGGGTCACTATGAGTCAGACTTGACGGCACCTAACAACAACAACAACATGGTAGTCTGCTTGTCTGGGTACTCAGTCTGTTGTCAGCATTTCTGATCCCTGCTGTCCTTTGATTTTTTGAATTGTCGACCAGTAGTCTCCCCTGACATCGAATATCTTCATAGTTTTGAAGTTTTGTTAACCTTCAGCTTCATTCAACCTATATATATTGAGAATCTCCTGAATATCAGAGATTATGCTAAGAGCCAGGAATATAGTAGTACATTAAGATCCAGCTTGTACACTCAAGGATCTTATCATCTGATGAAAGAAGTAGGTAGATATATAGGCAATTAAAAAGCATTGTGGTAAGTCTACACTAAGGGTCATGTGCTGGATACTATGAGAACGGAACGGAACCCAGTCTTGGGGGAAGAGCTTCACAGTAGACTTCCTTTCTAGGAAGTGAAGAAATGTACTGAGATCTGGAGAACCAGTAGAGTTAGCCAGGCAAAGGTAAGTATACCATATTGTCAGAGTTCTTAGTGCCAAATAACAGAATCCATTCTGGGTAGTTGAAGCAGAAAAAGAATTTATTCAAATATATGATGAAGCTCCTAGAATCTTTAGGAGGGCCAGAAAGCTAGGCTCTGGATTTAGCTACATGGCCAAGAACAATGCCTAGCTTAAGCAGAAATGCGTAGGAAAGACCGCCTGGTGATGATAATTCTCAGGATGTATTCCATAGCTGCCACTGCTCTCACCACAGAGCTTGGTATCTTCACCATCATGCTTTGCTTCAGTGGATGCCTTCCCCATGCTCAGCTGCATTTTCGTATTGCTGACCTCCATGGCCAAGTCTCACATGGATGTGTCTGGTGGAGCCTGTACTTGAAGCCGTGACAGAACCTAGAAATGTGACTTTTCTGGCTTCTAACTAGGAAAGGTGGCAAATCATCAGAATGAGGGGTGGATATTGAAAGATAGCAGGCAGCCACAAATGGCAGCTATACGTTACAGTGGAAGTGTGCTAGATATCCATGGTTGCATAACAACATACCCCAAAACTTAGCATCTTAAAACAACACATTTATTATCTCACATTTTCTGAGGTCCATGAGTTTGAGAGTGGCTTAGCTTGGTGGTTCAAGGACTCTCATGAGGTTGCAGTTAAACTCTTGGCCAGAGCTGTCCCATCTGTAGCCTTGATTGGGGCTGGAGGGTCTTAGTCCAAGAAGGCTCACGGTGTTCTATCACCTGTCTCCACAGGGGTGCATGAACACCTTCATGGCATGGTTACTGGCTCTCCTCACAGTGAGTGACCTACAATAGGGAGTGGGAGGAGTCTAAGGTAGAAGATGGATGTTTTTTATAACCTAATCTTAGAAGTGGTCTGTCATCACTCTGCCTTATTCCATTGGTCACGGAGGCCAGGTCCTGTACAGTGTGAGAGGGGACCACTGAAGGAGTGGCTTGTCAGGAGGTGGAGAGCCGTCTTGGCGGCTGGCTGCCACATTGGGAAGAGAGAACGTTGATCTAGGCCCTGCGTCGTGCTCCTGGTGGAGGCAGGCCAGAGATGTTATTTTGATTTAATTTAGGCACATGGCAGGTTTCACAGCATCCTGACAGATGAGATGAAGAAATGTAAGTTAAACTGTAGTTATGTAGGATTTCAAGAACAGATTAACGGACTTGTGTCAACCTTGAGAGTGGCATGTGGGGGCAGGAGGTTTGTTTTTATGGTTTCTGGTTCGGATCCTGTCTTCTGTACATTTATCAATGAGTTGGATGAAGACATTCAAGGCTTACTTACGATATTTGTATATTATATAGGACTGAAAGGTATAGCTAGTAGATTTAAATACCACAATCAGGATTCAAAAAGAGTTGTATAGTCTTGAATGATTTATTTAAATTACTAAAATAAATGTAATAGAGATATACGTAGTAAAGTTTGCTACTGTGTTAGTAAAACAACAAAATTAACTGCAGAAGCATAGGATGGAGAGATATAGTCAAGTAGTAGTTTGTGTGGAAAATTACTAAAAAGCTAAATATAAAATTACAGTGGAGCAAATGGTTTGTGCTCAGCTGCTAATTGAAAGATTAGTGGTTTGAACTTATCCAACAGTACCACAGAAGAAAGGCCTGGTGATTTGCCTCCATAAGGATCACAGCCAAGAAAACCCTATGGAGCTCAGTTCTACTCTGTAACTCGTGGGGTCAGCTCTACAGTAATGAGTCCCCCGGCCCCCAACAGAAGTGAGCTACTCAGCATTAATCAGACTGTGAAATACTTTCCTGTCTTAAAGAGGAGTATTGTGTAAATATTCAGGCATCATGTTTTAAGAAAGATGTTGGCAAACATGAGTATGTCCTGAGGAAGTTGACCAAATAGGTTGTAAGAGCTGGAAACAATATCATAAGGAAAGCAATTGGAGGAAATGGGAATGCTTAACTTGTAAAATAGACAGCTTAGAAATAGCACGGTGGTTAATAAAAATATTTAAAGGGATGTCATATGAATGGATGAGTAGAAAGAACCGTGTAGTCAAGAGACCTGGGTTTGGATCGTCCTGCTACCACTAAAAGCTGTGACCCCAGCCAAGGCATTAAACCTCTTATACATTCATCAGTAAAATGGGAATGGTATCCTAAGAGGTTGCTATAACTTTGAAATGAGGTAATGCATTTGAAAACACTTTGACAGTGTAAAGCATTTTGTTTATAAGTAATTTTTGTTACAATTACTGTTGTGATCGTTAAAACATATCACAACAGAAGGTAGAACTAAAATGGATTGACAGTTCCCTGAAGGTTACAGATTGCTTCACATTTTTATGCTTTTGATTATGTATATACCTCAGCCTGGAATGGAGCCCTGGTGGCACAGTGGTTAAAAGCTAGGGCTGCTAATCAAAAGGTTGGCAGTTCAAATCCACCAGCTGCTCCTTGGAAGCCCTATGGGGCAGTTCTCTGTCCTGTCGAGTCACTGTGAGTCAGAATTGACTTGGCTGCAATGGGATTTTTTTCTTTTTGTCAGCCTGGAATATTAATCCTGGTCCCTGGCATAGTATCAGGTGTATAGACACCTAATACATGTGTTAAGAGTTGAATGAATTAACGGGTGAAATAATGGACACATAGAATTTGGCTTGATACTAAGAAGATGTTTCTAAACTATAGAGTCGTTAAATGAAACTGAAAGAGGCTGCCTTATTGTTACCTGAAGCAGGTCCTGCCTAGTGCAGCTTCTTGTCAGTAAAGACACACCAAGGTGAGGAGGGAGGAAGAGCATTTATTCCAGGTGGCAGGCAAAGAGCAAGGAGGTATATACCTCAAATCAAGCTCCTCAAACAAAGGGAGGCAGAACCTTGTATACTGTCCTTCACAAGGAACATCATACAAACATCACAGACTACATACTTACCATGGCGCGCAGGCACAGGAAGACAAATGGTATCTTTTCCCCTAGTATGTACAGAAAATAGCGGGCAAGTCCCATCCTGGGCGGAGATCTTAATATTCAGTTAGGTTTTAATGAGGCTTAGATTACTTTAGGACACTTTTGAGGCTAGTCAACTGGGTTTGACTGGTTTAAGGTAGCAGAAACTGAGCCACACGCAGCGTTCAGGGTCTTGAGGACAATGGACAGGAGGAGCAGGTTCCGTTTGATAAAGGCTGAGCAGCCTCTGGCCATGCCGGCTATAATTATGAGAGGATTCATTGTTCATTATGGGCAGGTTCTAAATAATACAACCCAAGAATATTGCCAACATACTTCTTGTTTGGATGGGATAGTGAGTGACTTCCAGAGATCTTCCAGTTCTGATTTAGTGAATGAAAGCTGATGTTGTAGTTGCTGTAGAGTTGATTGTGACTCATGACGACCCCATGTTTGCAAAGTAGAACTGCTCCATAGGGTTTCCAAGGCTGTGACCTTTGGAAAGCAGATAACCAGGCTTTTCTTCCAAAGTGCCTGTGGGTAGGTTTGGACCGCCAACCTTTTGGCTAGTAGTCCAGCACCTATTTGCACCACCCAGCTGACATTAGTGATACATAAATAAAATTGTTTTAGTTAACTTTCCTATCTCAGGGCCTGCAGATTTTTATCTTAAAAACAGAACTGTTCACTTAAAATTTCGTGACCATGGTCCGCTTGTCTGTGCAAATGCTCTCTAAGTTCTAGAGCAGAATTTAATGTAAATAAAAATTAGATCAAAAACCACCTGTAAAATGGAAACATCTGAAACCATCATTCTGAACTGTAGTAACACAAGGATACACAGTTAGAGCCACTAATTTGCAAGATGATCTCCTGTCAAGAGAAACATGCTGAGAATTCTAAGCAGACCTACTTACCTGAAACTGAGAATTCCAGCAAGGTCTTTTTGGATCTTAATGCTGATACTCTGAATTTTCCTTATTGGGGTCAAAATGTAAAAAGACATTAAGTAATTGGGATATTATTATTTTTTTTTAATTGTAGTTCAGGTGAAGGCTTACAGAACAAATAGTTTCTCATGAAACAGTAGTACACATGTTGTTCTATGACACTGGTTAACAACCCCACAACATATCAACCTTCTAACTTCTCAACCTTTTTTTTTTTTTTTGGTGAAAATACACATAGCCAAAGATACACCATTTCCAAAATTTCTGCATGCACAGTTCAGTGACATTGACTACACTCTTCCAATTGTGCTGTTATTCTCACTGAAGATGAAGGCTTACAGAACAAAATAGTTTCTCATTTAACAGTTACTACTAATGTTGCCCTGTGACAATGGTTAACAATCTCACAACACATCAAGAATATCCTTACTCCACCTTGGGTTCCCCGTCACCAGCTTCCTTCTCCTCTTCTGCCTTCTGGCCCTTGTCACTGGACTGCTGTACCTCGTTAGCCTCCTTTGGTTTTACAGGGCTGGGCTATTATTTTTACATGCTTTTTCAACACAGGTTATCTCTGCCTTCTTCCAAAGAGATCAGGATATAAGAGTGTGCGTTTATCAGTGGTCTTACTGGATTCTAGGTACTGGGCCAAGCTCTTTACATGTATTTGACTGGTTTTCGTTTATAGATATTACAGTTGAAATAGGTTTCAAGGTAGTTAAAAAAACTAAAAACTCTCTGAAGATATTTCTTGATTTTCAAAGTGGAACTCAGTCACTTGGTTCATTTTTAATCTCTTATATTGAGCCAGTATTTATTGAGTGACTTCTATATGTGTGCTGATTATCTTTTTAATCCTTGATCTGAACTTACATGAGAAAAATTGAGATTTAGAAAAGATATATAACTTGCCAAAGATCATACATTTAATAAATAATAGAGCTGGAATTTAAACCCAGGTCTTTCTTAAATGTGTATATTCCCAAACTTTTCATTAATAACATTTGATACTTCACAGGAAAGGTTCTTATACATGTAACAGCTTATCAGTGATTGTTTGAGACAGGAAGTGTAGACGTTTTTGTAATTTATACACTGAGGCTTTTTTTATAATTTAGACACTGGGGCTTTTAAAAACCTTGACTTCCATCTTGTAGAAAAACAACTCATGTAGATTTTACTTTATGAAAGAGAATGCCAAATTAACTGTCATCTTATCTCTTGTAGCTATGGAAAACTGCAGCGTAGTAATCGTTTTAAAGAGAAAAACATTTCTTAGTTCATGACAGAAAGACCTGTTGTCAGATTTCTACTGTTTAACAGTCACTCTGCTTTCATAATTCCTGTGGGTGTGTACATTTTATATAGTATAATACATATACATTACTGATTGTAAACATACTTAATCTTTTATTTATTAAAGACTTGGTCAGTTAAAAGATACTTCAGTGCTGTTTCAATTAGTTACTTGCAGTGTGGTCTATGAGTATTTTATAACTAAACACTCACTGGATTTTTGGGAATGGTTTTGCTTTATATTTATTTTGTTAAGTTTCTACTCCCCACCAAAAAAACTGGTTTTATAATGTTACTTTATGAGTAAATCCATAATAGATCTTGAATTGTTATAATAGGGATTGATGAGAAAATTATTTACTTTTACTGGGGGGAGCAAACATTTTTTTCTAAACTAATATTTAATAAATGTAGATAGAAAATACTGAGAGTAATGAAGAATGCTACCACCAGAAGGAACAGAATTTCTTTTAAATTTTTCCAATACAAAAATTTATACATACATTGTTATGTGACTCTAATTGCTCTCCCTATACTGGCACAGCACACTCCTCCTTTCCACCTCTGACTCCCCATGTCCATTCAACCAGCCCCTAACCCCCTGCTTTCCCGTCTCACCTCCAGACACAAGCTGCCCATTTAGTCTCTTGTACCTACTTGAGCTGAGAAGCACACTTCTCACGAGTATCACTTTATGTCCCACAGTCCAGTCCAATTCCTGTCTGAAGAGTTGGCCTCGGAAATTGTTTTACTTCTGGGCTGATAGAGAATCGAGGGGCCGTGCTTTCTGGAGTTCCTCCAGTCTCAGTCAGACCATTAAGTCTGGTCTTCTTACTAGAATTTGAGTTCTGGACCCCACCTCTCTCCTGTTCCATTCGGGAGTCTCTGTTGTGTTCCCTGTCAGGGCGGTCATCGATGGTAGCCAGGCACCATCTAGTTCTTCTGGTCTCAGGCTGATGAAGTCTCTGGTTTATATGGCCCTTTCTGTCTCTTGGGGTAATACTTTCCTTGTGTCTTTGGTGTTCTTCATTCTCCTTTACTCCAGGTGCTTGGGACCAATTGATGCATCTTAGATGGCCACTTGCAAGCTTTTCAGACCCCAGATGCCACTTACCAAAGTAGGATGCAGAACATTTTCTTAATAAGCTTTGTTATGCCAGTTGACCTAGATGTCCCCTGAAAGCATGGTCCCTAGACCCCTACCCCTGCTACTGTGTCCCTCAAAGTGTCTGATTGTATTCAGGAAACTTCTTAGCTTTGGTTTAGTCCAGTTCTGCTGACTTCCTCTGTAGTGTGTGCTGTCCTTCCCTTCACCTAAGATAATTCTTACCTACTATCTAGTTAGTGAATAACCCTCACCCTCCCTCCCCACCCTTGTAACCATCAAAGAATGTTTTCTTCTGAGTTTAAACCTTTTCTTGAGTTCTTATAATAGTGGTCATATACAATATTTGTCCTTCTGTGACTGACTAAATTCACTCAGCATAATGACCTCCAGCTTCCTCCATGTTATTTTTCACGGGTTCATCTTTGTTCTTTATTGTTGCATAGTATTCCATTGTGTGGATACCATAATTTGTTTATCCATTCATCCATTGATGGGCACCTAGGTTGTTTCCATCTTTTTGCTATTGTGAACAGTGCTGCAATGAACATGGGTGTGCATATATCTGTGTGATGACTATTATTTCTCTAGGATATATTCCAAAGAGCAGGATAACTGGATCATATGGTACTTCTATTTCTAGCTTTTTAAGGAAGCACCGGATTAATTTCCAAAGTGGTTGTACCATTTTACATTCCCACTAACAGTGTATAAGTGTTCCAATCTCTCCACAACCTCTCCAGCATTTATTAGTTTGGGCTTTTTTTGGATTAATGCTAGCCTTGTTGGGGTGAGATGATGTCTCATCGTAGTTTTGATCTGCATTTCTCTAATGGCTGATGGTCGTGAGCGTTTCTTCATGTGTCTATTAGCTGCCTGAATATCTTCTTTGGTGAAGTGCCTGTTCATATCCTGTGCCCCTTTTTTAATTGGGTTATTTGCCTTTTTGTTGTTGAGGTTTTGCAGTATTTTATAGATTTTGGAGATTAGATGCTGATCAGATTTGTCATAGCCAAACATATTTTCCCAGTCCATAGGTTGTCTTTTTTCTCTTTTGGTGAAGTGTTTTGATGAGCATAAGTGTTTGATTTTTAGGAGCTCCCATTTATCTAGTCTCTTCTGGTGCCTGTGCACTGTTACTTATGGTTCGTATTGTGTTTATGCCATGTATTAGGGCTCCTAGCGTTGCCCCTATTTTTTTTCTTCCATGATCTTTATCATTTTCAATTTTATATTTAAGTCTTTGATCCATTTTGAGTTAGTTTTTGTGCATGGTGTGAGGTATGGGTCTTGTTTCATTTTTTTGCAGATGGATATACAGTTATGCCAGCACCATTTGTTAAAAAGACTGTGTTTTCCCCAATTAATAGACTTTGGGCCTTTGTCAAATATCAGCTTCTCATAGGTGGATGAATTTATGTCTGGATTCTCAATTCTATTCCACTGGTCTATGTATCTGTTGTTGTAACAGTACCAGGCTGTTTTGACTACTGTGGTGGTATAATAGGTCCTAAAATCAGTTAGTGTGAGGCCTCCCACCTTGTTCTTGAGTAATGCTTTACTTATTCGGGGCCTCTTCCCTTTCCATATGAAGTTGATGATTTGTTTCTCCATCTCATTAAAAAAATGCTGGTGGAATTTGGATCGGGATTGCATTGTATCTGTATATGGCTTTAGGCAGAATTGACATTTATACAATGTTGAGTCTACCTATTCATGAGCAAGGTATGTTTTTCCACTTATGCAGGTCTTTTTTGGTTTTTTGCAGTAGTGTCTTGTAGTTTTCATTGTATAGGTCTTTTACGTCTCTGGTTGGATTTATTCCTAAGTATTTTGTCTTCTTGGGGGCTATCATAAATGGTATTGATTTGGTGATTTCCTCTTGGAGGTTCTCTTTATTGGTGTAAAGGAATCCAACTGATTTTTGTATGTTTATCTTGTATCCTGATACTTTGCTGAAATCTTCTATTAGTGCCAGTAGTTTTCTTGTGGATTCTTTGGGGTTTTCTGTGCATAAGATCATATCATCTGCAAATAGAGATACTTTGACTTCTTCCCTACCAGTCTGGATGCCCTTTATTTCTTTTTCTAGCCTAATTGCTCTGGCTAGGACCTCCATCACAATGTTGAATAAGAGTTGTAATAAAGGCATCCTTGTCTGGTTCCCGTTCTCAAGGGGAATGCTTTCGAAGTCTCTCCGTTTAGGATGATGTTGGCCGTTGGCTTTGTATAAATGACCTTAATTGTATTGAGGAAATTCCCTTCTATTTCTATTTTGTTGAGAGTTTTTATTATGAATAGGTGTTGGACTTTGTCAAATGCCTTTTCTGCATCGATTGGTAAGATCATGTGGTTCTTATCTTTTATTTATGTGATGGGTTACATTGATTGTATTTCTAATGTTGAACCATCCCTACATACCTGGTATAAATCCCACTTGATCATGGTGTATTATTTTTTTGATATGAAGAACAGGAATTTTTTCAAACTAAATACCGTTATTAATTGTAGCTCCTTCACTTAATTCCCTTAGACCATTAAAAAACCTGAATGATCACTTTGGTGTGATATTGTTCTTATATTTTGTAAAAAAAAAAAAAAATCTCTTCCTAGTAAGACTAGATTAAAGAACACCTTAGTATTTTTGTTTAGAAATTTATTCAGAGAATATAATGACTTTATCATAGCAGTCACTTCTGGATTTAGAATGTATTTCTTTTGGCAAAATAATGAAATTTTTTTGCAGCAAAGGTAAAATAGTATCTTAGTTTTAATTTTTTTCCTTGGTTGCCGTGGCATGATTGATGCATGGCATCTTCCTGCTGGAAGCAAGCCTGAGATTGAAACCAACAGGTGTCAGGAGGTTTATTTAGAACAACCTCAGCCTTGTCCCAGTTAGTTTCAAAATGTCTGCCTCATCCCGGTGAAGCCACTGCATTTCCTGCTTCAGAGCCTCCTGTTATGCCGACATTACTATCTGTGCTGCCTCAGCTACAAATTGGATGAACAGCCCGTGACATTTTTTCAATATTATTACATTAAACCAAGTGGATTTTGATTGATAACCTAATATTCAACTAATGCAAAACATCAATCATGGCAAGTATATTAATTATTTAATATTGCAGTCTAATTCAGAAATCGATGTGCTGAATGAGGGGAAGGGAAACTCATGGTTCCCAGAAGACTTGAGACAGGGAATGATTAAAAAAAGACCTGCTGTACTCCTGTGTGTTAGTTCGATACAAATCTTTATTCATTTGCCAATAATCTCTTCCCATTTTCCACTTCAGGACCATGTTATCAGTTTTGAGACCTATAATTGAATTAAGTCTGCTTTCAGCACAGGGCAGAAGGAGTTGCACCAATATTGATGAAGTCATGACAGGGACAGCCCAGGAGACAGACCACTAAAGAGAGAGGACAGGCTTTGTCCCGTTGGTGGCAGGATCCCTCTGTCAGTGTCTTGGACCTTGCTCCTCCGTTTTTAAAATTCATTATGGTTTTTGGAATCGCTTATGAGACTTTTATGTTTAAATATAATTCATCATAATAACGTATCTCTGTAGCATGTTGCAATTTAGAATATACAGTGAAACCTGTGAGAACCGGAAGTCGACAGAACTGCCTTGTTTTTCTGGATCTCACAAGTTTTCTGCCTTTGACAGGATGCAGTCTTCCCACTTTTCTGTTGCTCCTTTTCGTGGGAAATATTTTAGTTTTCCTTCTCTGACAGGTTTCCATGTTATGTAAGTTCAGGCTCTCGCAGGTTTTGCTGTGCCTTCATGTACATTAGCTTGCTAGATTTTTCAAGCTACCCTACGTGGTAGGTAAGGCAGGTGCTCTGTACTCGTCACAGCACAGGTAGATAAGTCGAGCTTCAGAGAAGGTGGATTATTATTACCCAAGCTCCCAGAAGTATTTTGTGTGGAACTTAAATGTGGGTTTAGATGTTCTGATTCTAGAACGAGGATTGTGTCTTCCTGTCTTATGTGCTCACGATGCTTTGCTTATGTCATGCTGAGATGGCCAACCTTCCTTGTCTTTTTGCCGAAAATAAAACTAAAGAGAATTGATGTTTCCTGGAGAACTTGCTTAAACCTTGATGTTTCAATGTATATTAATTTTAAGCTTTCTGTGTATGTAAACCTGTGGATATAAGTATAGACTTCTTGATCGGTTGTATTTTTTACTAAGAGAGAATGTGCTTTTTCCCCTTTTTGAGGGGAGGCTTAAATATATTTTGTACCTTAGGTTTCTTTTGGTTCGTATTTGTCTGGTTATATCTTTTTCAGTCCCTTTATCTGAAACCTTTCTGGATACTTTTGTTTTATGTGTGTCTTGTAAATAACAAATTGCTGGATTTTGTTTCTTACCAAATCTGAAATCTTCTGATTAGTTGGTTTATCACACTTGCATTAATGTAATTTCCATTGTAGAAGGACATCTCCCTCTCCCCATTTATCATGCTTTCTTTATCTTTTCTTTTTGGCTAGATAGAATTTTCTGCTGTTTTTATAGTATAAATGTAAAAATATACATTGTGACATAAAATACTTATGTGTCCCCCTTGTAAAGCTTACAAATATGTATTAATCCTTGAACAAAATGGAACAGGTTCTTAAGTGTGCTATCTCTGCTGTGATCTCTTTTCCCAAACTTTTCCTGTCTTGCTTCATTCTGACTAGCCTCACATAGCCCCAACCATGTTAGTATTCTCTGACATTTTAGTTCCAGATGGTTATGGATGAACTTTCTTTAATTTTACTTTTTAATCACTAATTATTTAGCTTATAGTAATTTTTAAGCTCTAGATCAACTCTCACCTGCTTTATCTTATTGCCTCTTCCTGACTGTATTTCTCTTCTTGCTGTGCTACATCCCTCAAGATTTCTTTCAAAGAATGTGTTTGTGTGGTGAGTATTCTGAGACCTTACCACGTGAGTAGTTCTGTGTTTTTCCTTCTACTTCTACAATAGTTCTTTACCAAACCATAGAGTTTCCAAGCAGCAGCTGGTGGATTGGAACTGCTGACCTTGTGGTTAGCAGATGTAGCAATTAACCACTATACCACAAGGGTTTCCAGTAGTTCATTAGTTGTATGTAAATTTTATTGTCATAGTTCTTTTCCTTTAATACTTTAATTCGGAAATAATTACTTCATTGTCTAGTTGTATCCACTGATAGTGTTGAGAAGTCAGATATGTCACTGTAGTTCTTCCTTTATGGAGGCATGTACCTTTCTTTTCTGGAAGCTTTTGGACTTTTCTCTTGACATATGATTCTTGTAAGTGTCCTTATATATTTTGATGTGGCTTTTTTCTTAACCTGTTCACTACTCTAGGTGTACTTTCAATATAAAGTTTTAATATTTGGGTAATTTTGTCGTTATTTCTTCAAATGTTTCTTCTCTTCCATTCTGTCTTTTCTCTCCTTCTGTGATTTCCATTATATGAATGTTAACAAATCTTTTCCTGTTCTTAGCTTCTTCTCTGGTTTGTTCTATCTTTTCATCCCTTCCCTAGGCCTTTTGGGAGAGTTCTGCTCTGCGTTCCAGCTCACTAATTCATCCTCCATCTGTATCTGTTATACTTTTTCTATAGCCAGTCCTCTGGACTTGTGTTTTTAATACCCACTGTCTCATATTTGGAGCCCTGGTGGCACAGTGGTTAAGAGTTCAGCTGCTAACCAAAAGGTTGGCAGTTTGAATCCACCAGCCATTCCTTGGAAACCCTATGGGGCAGTTCTGCTCTGTCCTGTGGGGTTGCTGTGATTCAGAGTCGACTCCATGGCAACAAGTTTTTTTTTTTTTTTTTAAATCTCATATTGATTTCCTTTTCATAACTCTGTATACATATTCATGTTCCTAAAAATCTATCTTGTTTTCTGAAGGTATTATTATGCCTAAATTATATTCTTGTTAAGTCTGTGTTATTTTCTTTGGATGAGGTTGGTGTTTGTTGCTTTTCTATTCCTGTGCATACACATCTTAGACATGTTAAAGTTTTCCTTGTGGGCTTATCTTTTATTTCCTTGTAGCATTCAGCTGTCTTGGCTAGTAATTTCAATCTGAGAGGAAGGATGAAAGGCTGGGCTCTGGCTTGTGCTCCTCCAGGTTAATTTAAAAATGCGAGTGGAAAGCCTGAACCATTTGCCCTTCTACTCCTTCAGGCACAACCCACAAGAAAACAAAGCAAAACCACCACCCTCTCTCACACACCATGGTGGGTGCATGCATACACACACACACACTAATTCTGCTGTCCCAGCAGCCACTCACTATTGCAGTTTTCTTGGTCTTTTTGTGGTAGAATGGAGTTGGGTTAGACCAGTGAGAGACTGGATCTGGGTGCTAGTAACTCTCCATCCAAGCTTGTCTTCATTGATTCAAGCATTGTGTTGGGTACTAAACTAAACCAGACCAAACCCATTGCCATGGAGTCAATTCTGATTCATAGTGACCCTATAGGTCAGAGTAGAACCACCCCATAGAGTTTCCAAGAAGTGGTTGGTGGATTCGAACTGCCAACATTTTGGTTAGCAGCCGAGCTGTTAATCACTGTGCCACCGGGGCTCCGTGTTGGGTACTAGGATATAAAAATTTAAAAGATGCAATCCATATCATCAAGAGTTTTCATTTTAAGTTGTCAGTGGAAAATAAATAGGCATTTGTAATAAAGTGTGATAAAATCTGTGATGAGGCATGTTCATAGTGGTATGGCAATGCGTGGAAAGAGTTCTTGATTCTTTTGAGGAGAAGAGAGAAGGTAGATGATAGACAGTTTCCCCAGTGGAGGTGAGTGCCAGTTTGAGTCCTGAAGTTTTGTTAGGTGGGTGAGAAGGCTTAGTGGATGTTGGGAGAAAAGGAGCATTTCTGGCAGAGGAAGCCAGTAGTTCAGAGGTGAACGAAGCCAGGTTAGTGGTTTGACTTGGCTGTAGCTTTTACTTTCTACTTGATAATAATTTTGGCAAGATCCTTATTGCTGTTGAGTTGATTCCGACTCTTAGCGACCCTATCGGACAGAGTAGAACTGCCCCATAGAGTTTCCAAGGCTGTAATGTTCACGGAAGCTGACTGCCACATCTTTCTCCTATGGAGTGGCTGGTAGGTTTGAACTGCTGACCTTTTGGTTAGCAGCCGAGCGCTTAACCACTGCACCGCCAGGGTATAGGAGAGGAAACAGGTAAACTGAAGTGTAGTGGCATACTGTAGAATTTTAAGAAAGGAGTTGGTACAGTCACGTTTACATTTTAGAAAGCTCTTGCTGTCTATGGAGAGCGCACTGACATGGGACAAGGCAGCAGCCACTGAAACCCATTACGGGGCTGTTGCAGTAATGTGGGTAAAGAGAGATGATGGCCTGAAGTTTTAAGGCAGTGGCTGTGAAGACAGAAGAGATCTAAGTGATAAATAAGGGTGTTGGTCAGCCAAACCCTGCAATTGATTTCACTTGGTTACGTTTGGCAGCGAGGGAGAGAGAGTTGGTCTTTTCTTTCAGGCATACCATTAAAAACACACATTTTCTGAGCATCATTTAATGTAAAGAATCAGTTGGAAACATAGCAAAACAATAGCCTACTTTTTTTTTTTTTTAAAGGAACAATTTCTTATCCTTGATTCTAAAATGAAAATAGTTCAGAAGACTGGGAGATTTTCCCTAAGTTTGTGGTAAACTCAGTTGATGGCATAACCTACCCTGACATGACATGAAGCTACTTTACAGTCTTTGTTTATCCCACTTTGTGTGCACATTCATACATTTCTTTCAGAATTATTAATGTATGTGATGATGACATCTGCTACAGACCCCGCTGGCAGTGTTATAGAACCTAACAGTATATATATCTTATTCCCTTTCTAAAACCCGAAATATTCTGATGAACATGTCTAACCCCAACAGTTTCAGATAATGAATTATAGATTTGTACTTTGAATTTGAACATTTTTGCAGTTTTTTATTGCAATATTATTTTCTAATAAGAACCATTAGGTGACATTGGAGCTGTGAAGGAAAAATGAAATAGATGTGTATTATACAACACACACTCCAGATTGTATTGTCAAGTGAAGGCGCAAAATAGTGTATAGGATGCTTCTGTTTAGGTTTAAAGAAATACAGAAGGGGGAAAGATACACATACACGCACAGACTCTCTCCAGCAGGATAAACAAAGAGCTAGTGTCAGATTGAGAGCTGTGAGTCATCATGGGACGAATTCTTGTGTGTGTGTGTGTGTGTGTGTTTGTAGTGTTCACATATTTCACTATGTACATTATTTTTTGTTTCAAATTTAAGTTGCACAAATAAATTTAGGAACACTTTCTCCTTGTTAAAAGCTTAAAGATCCGTTTGACTTCCAGCGTCAATAACTGCTTTAATTTTATAATAATAAAAAAGAAAAAAATAGTCATTTATGTGGCTACTAGCCTGCTATGACACCCTGTTGTAATTTATTCCTGTCATTTGTCATCAGGACTGTGTCCAGAGAATGAGTATCAGAAAACCTTAAACTTCTAAACATTGAATATGTGGTATTGCCAAGATTACCAGAAGCAGAAGGTAGAGAATAGAGTGGCTGAAGATGAGTACCAATCAGCAGAGGTGGGAATTTGTTCCCGGTGTGCCAGACTGGGCAGTGAGAGCAAAGATTGGAAGCATGAGTATAGTATCTGAGCAGCAGAGCAGTGAGAGATCTGGAAAGACAGTATTGCAGGACAGAAGGAGCAGAGGAAAGCATATTTTAGGCAAAGGGAATATAGGAGACAGGAAACAAGGAAAAAACAAGCTTGGGGACCCCTCAGAGAAAGAAAGAGGGGTGAGGACAAGATTAAATTTCCTGAATGCAGCAGGGTTGTTGGTAGTTGGAAGAATTCTTAACTGGCCTCTGCAGTGTGGTGGAATTATAATTTCGTGTTAAGATAAGGCTTGGTATTTATGATAGAACTAAAATAGTGCGTGGCCAAACAGAGTGAGGAAAGTTAAAGTCCACTTACCACTAGTAAGTTAGTGTAGACTGAACGTAGGGAAAAAAAGAAATCCAGCTATTTGCTACATTTCGCTAACTGTATATGTGAATTGTAGTTTTTACTTGCACAAATATTTGTGGTTCTAGTTCCATCCACAGTCTCTTTTATAGTGCAAAGCAGTCAATTAAGTACTTAAACATATGATATTTGATGTCTGTATTTTCTTTGATGATGCTTTGCTTTTCAGTATTACAACGATCTTAGAACCTGATTTGTCGTGGGCACTAAGTCAATAAAATTAATGTCAGGAAAAAAAATTATTATTTAGATATTTAGTCGTGTACTCACAAGGTTTTGACGTGCAGAGTCTTCATTTAAAAACGCAAAATCCTCTGGACGGCTAGAGTGATGGATATCTGATAAAGCAAATACAGTGAAGTGTCAGCTGTACACCTGTCATCCGTTGGTGGGTAGGTGGGCACTCACACTGCATCGGTGTCAACTTCTGCGTGCATTGAGCATGTCTAGAGTAACAGTTGGAAAAACATAACTTCTAGTATAAAAGCTTGTGTGAATTAAATATTAGTGTGCAAATAGTAACATAATGTATCTGAATCCTTTGAGTTCTCCATTGACTGTGAAGAATGTGAAAC
Organism: Dugong dugon; assembly: GCA_030035585.1. NCBI lineage: Eukaryota > Metazoa > Chordata > Mammalia > Sirenia > Dugongidae > Dugong > Dugong dugon. The sequence goes on from CM057479.1 coordinate 75,496,936, forward strand.
ATTCTTTTTGTTAGTGGAATACCTATTTTAGACATATATCTGTCAGAAATAAAAATAATCTGTTCCTTTTTGATGCAAATTATTTTACCCTTAAAAACAGCATTATTATGAACATTGGTAAAGATACATGAAAAAATTATAAGGGATTATAAAACATTTTTGAGGTAAGCATAAATTATAGCAGACAAGGGTTTAGCAACTATTTAGAACTTTTATTCTTCTCTTTTAGGGAATCTGGAAACATCAAAGCTGGATTAGAACATCTGGTAAGTTCTAATTTTCTCTTGAACATTTGCATCCTCTTTGATATCTGCATTCTAAATGAACACTTTTGAATGAGCTTTGAATACCTTGTATTGAGAAAGTCAACCATTTCCCAAAGGGTCAGCTTACTGTTATTATGTGAAGGGACTTACATTTTCATTTATCTTATCATTTCAAGGGAATTTTAAATTTTTTTAAATTACTTTTTTTTTTTTTTGTTCTGATGTAGAGATGAAATAAACTGGATGACAATCCTTGGATTGATGATTGCTTTAATCATAAACAAAAATTGTTTGGTGTAGAATTTTTGGCATATCTTGATCTGACAAAACAAGCTTGTGTTTTAAGAAAAATGCAATCAAATATTGCATGCATAAATGTGGTATGTTTGCGCAGTTTAGCAGCTTTGAAAGAAGTGCACAGCTTTATTTTTCCTGATGTCTCTGCTTTATGAATAATGCAGTGGTTTTAAGCTCCATTCAGCTTTAGGATATAAAAGTAATTGAGATGCAAAATTTTGGGTTTAAGTAAACATTTTTAAAGTACAGGTGAAATCCAAACTGATTTAACATTGAAATCTGTCCATTGATCAAAAAATTTGAAAAACTGTTGTACTCCAACAGGTCCAAAATCCACTGAACTTGCCATATTGAGTGTTCGTTACAACATTAAGTAGTTCATTTAAACAGAGCATTGTAAAGTCATGCTCTGGTTTTTGGTCAAATCCAAATGATGAATAATTAATGGTAGAGATTCTTTTGTAAATACAGCTAAGTACTTTTTTAATGCAAGGCTTCATTCATATATCATACTGTAGCTTTGTTAACTATTAATGTGCTCCTGTTCTGCTTCCACAAAAGCAGGCAATAGCAAGAGGCGGCTTCATTTTTTACTTGTAGTAGGTTTAAGGTGACGGATGTTTTGGTTTTCCTTTCGATAGAGAAGGAAACTGAGGAAACTTAGACTTTAAAAAACGACCCTACCCCAGAAACCACCTTCCAGCCAAGCAGTAGACAGGCCTATAAAATAAACGGTAACACTCGAAGAGAACGTGTTCTGTAGAACAGTTATACGAGACCAAAAGGCAACATTTACCCAAAAACAAAGGTGAAAACACAGGAAGGGGTAGGAAAACCAGATGAAAGGAAACGGGGAACCTGGTCCGGAAATGGGGCGAGTGCTGACTCCGTGTGGGGGTCACAGCAGTGTAATGGGACAGTTTGTGTACAGTCTGTTGAATGGAAAACTAATTTACTCTGTAAACTTTCACCTAATACAAAATAAAATATTTTAAAAATGACCCTAAAATTACATTTTATTTATTAAAAAGCGGGAACTTAGTTAGAATATTTGAATTATGTATTTGTCAGGATCAGAGGTAAGTAAATAATATTGTTATTCTCATCATGAAAAAGTATTTCTTGATCCGGTGTTTATCACTGTATACTGTATAGAGGTTTGTACACATATATTTAGGATGTATGCGTATCGGAATAAAAATGTTAGTCTAAAACATCACGTTTGTATAAATTGGGGGCGTATAACAAGGAAGATCAGCATTGTGTCAGATGACTTGTATTCTATATTTCTCTTGTAAATTCTTAATTATTAAAAAGCCATTACATTTCCTTTGTTCATTTTCCTCAGTAAATAGTTTCTTTAGTTTAAATTTTGTATTTTTTACACTGACTGGAAAGACCTCATTTTCGGTGACTGTTGCACACAGTCAGACTGTACTGTACTGGGAGTCCTCTCCAGCAGGAGTTTTCTGGCTCTGCCTTGGGCTGCTGAGGAGGCTCCCAGAGCAGATGCGGCTCCACTGCCGGTGCCCACTTTAACCAGAGTAGTCCACTTTTCAATATTGTCAACTTTCCAGCTTTCTTAGAAGAGTTCCTCTGAAGAAAGAGTTCTCCAGCTTAAAAGATGTAAAAATCTTTGATGAAGCTCAGGCACTTAATGAAGTTAAGAATAAGAGTGTTAGTTATTCTTCTCTCTTCTTGACCCTGAGTCATGTTTAATTTTGATCTGGGTCACAGACTGCAAACATATTTCCAAGGCAGTGCACTTGAGGGATGGGAGGCCTAGACTGGCCCAGGGTCAGACAGTGAGATGGAAATGACTGGAATGCATTTTACTGAAGTTGTTGGAAAGACTCTGTAACTTGACATTGTAAAATTGATCCATTAAGTGTGCAAATAAGAACTCAACAGTGTATTCGTGTGTGTGTGTGTGTGTGTGTGTGTGCGCGCGCGTGTGCAGCTTTGTGTACTAATGATACTTGGTAAAGTCAATGACACTCCTCATAACTCCCTGAGAGGGAGGTGAAGTCGCAGTTTACTGGCTGAACAGAATGAAATCTCTTCTGTCCAGTCCTGTGGGTTCCTGAGGTTTGTGTCTCCCCTTCAGGCTGAGCATACACCTTGTAGCCCTGGCTTTGTAGCACATGCAACCCTTCTTTGAATTGACAGTCTAGCCAGATACAATCAGACGTCTGTCTGATAGATTGGTTTTGAAAACGATGCAGTGCAATATTAAAATGAGAGGCGCACTGCACACATTAGGGGTCAGTCTTGTCTTTATCTCCTCTGCTTCAGCCTCTGTCTCTTCAGACCCTATCTGAACTGTCGTACGGAATTAGCACGGTACCAAAAGAGGTAGAAAGTCGATGCAAATTTAAACTCTGCTTCAGCCTCTGTCTCTTCAGACCCTATCTGAACTGTCGTACGGATTTAGCACGGTACCAAGAGAGATAGAAGGTCGATGCAAATTTAAACAAGTTAAGAAAAGTGACAGATGCAGCATGTTTTACGAGGGACTCATAGGTAGTTGCACTGTCTCTGTACTGTATGTTTGTGGGCTTGTCTTGGTGTGGAGCGATCCGTCCCCCTGCAGGGGGGAAGGCGGGTGTGACTTATAAAGAAAGAGCAGGCTTAGGTGGACTGTGTCCCCTGGAACTTTTTCAAGGGCTGGTTTACTTAGCATCACAATCCCTCAAGCCCCGATTCAACCTTTGTCCTGTCCTTAATTTTTTTCCTGTAGTGACAGGTTTTCCTGGGGACTGTCTGGCATGTCATTCTTCCCAACTTAAATTTCTTATAACATGTTGCTGAATACCATTTTATTTTATTTTCAGGAACTTACCCATTACATACTGTTCTTTCACCCATGCTGCCACCCTTGTTTTAGACTCAGCTCTAAAATTAAATATATAAAATGTTCTACGTGAGTGTGTTTGCTGGCATATCCCCAGTGATCTGTTTGGATGAAACTCCTCCTCTAGTTCATTCCTCAGAAAGGTTCCTGTGTACAGTGTTTGCTGAGTTCTTGCACATTCCAAGCTGTGTTTCTGTAGGCTTGATTCCTGAATGAAAGCTTGGCTGGGCGTGAAATTCTTGGCTTGCATTTTCTTTTCTTGTATTTCTTGGAAATATTATTCCACTAATGCCGTATTTTGTATATTGTTCGAGATCTCTGATACCAGCCTTGTTTTCTTACCCTTAATTTGGTACAGTGGTTAAGAGCTCGGCTATTAACCAAAAGGTCAGCAGTTCAAATCCACCAGTCACTCCTTAGAAACCCTGTGGGTCAGTTCTACTCTGTCCTGTAGGGTCACTAGGAGTTGGAATCGACTTGAGGGCAGTAGGCATCAGCTATAGGTAATTTGATCTTTTTGCCTTGAGGCATCGAGGATTTTTTTCATTGTCCTTAAAGTCTATTCTACTAGAATAATTCTCCAAGTTGATTGTTTCTGGTTAATTTTTCCTGGTACAAAGTGGGTCTTTTCATACATAGATTTAAGTTTCCTCATTTTCAGAAATAAACTTTCTTGGATTATAGTATTGACAGTTAGTTCTGTACCATTATTTTGTTTTCTTCTTCAGGGATTATAAATTTATATTTTTTGTTTGTGTTCTATTTCAGCCTCTTTCTGACTCTTTTTACTACTTTATTTATCATGTTTTTATTCTTCAGTTTTGTTTTTATTTAATATTTTTTGTTAAATTTTCATTTATGTTTATTTATCCTTGGCCACCTTATAATTTATTCTTCATTTCTGAAATTCTTTTCTCGTTTCCTTTGTGTTTTTATTTTTTGAATTTCTGATTTAAGATATTCTTTTTGTTATTTTTCCAAATGATTCTTGTGCCTTGTGGTTGTGTTTAGGGGAGAATTTTCCATCTACTGAAATGCTTTGGTTTGCATTTTCTATTTCCCTCGTAGAGTAGCTTTGTATGGAGATGATCTTTTTTTCTTTTTTTAAATTCCGCAATTTTATGGGCAGGGTTCCTGGTTTCAAGCGTGCCCTCTTCTGTAGAATTGTTGTTAGTTGCTGTCGAGTCCCGACACGTGGCAACCCTGTGTATGCAGAGTAGAACTGCTCCACGGGGTGTGGGAGGCGTTGGCATGTCTTGTTCCTCTTTAGCAGTTTCAGTTTCTTACTTTCTCTTCACTGCCACATATTCTGTTTATCTAGCTTTCTCCCAGAAACGGTGCCTCCTGAGGCTGCACCTGTGGACCCATTCACTTTTGAGCGCCTTCCCTCCAGCTGGGGCTTCGATAACCCCAACTCGAAGACGTCTGTTGAGTGTTTCGGCCCTTAGAGCCGGTCCTTGTCTCTCTGGGGATGGTGTCTGTGTGTCCTCTGTGAGCTCCTCTCCCTCCCCTCTCACGGCCTCCTAGGCCTCCCTGCCCCTGCTCTCTGACCCACAGGCTTACAGCCACTGGACGGCTGCTTTGGGAATTTGGTGTTGATTTCTTCATTTACCTGTAAATTGGAGTTTGTGGGGTTCTCTGTCTCCTAGAGATGCTATGACTGTGGCGTTATCTGTCCGACTTTTGTTCTTAAGGATCTTTTGAGGGTGCGTAGGGGGATTTGGATCCAGGCATCTGCCATTATTTTTCAGCCTGGGAAGTTCTTCTCCCCAGATTCTTAGGAATGCCACATTTGACTTCTAGCCTGTTTGTGAACATATTATAGAATAAAATGCAAATTTGTGTACTGATTTCTCCATTTTTAAAGGACTTCACGTACAATATGTTATCTTAGTCTTCGAAACAGTTCTTGAGGTCTTTGAAGTTGCTGTCTTGTAGATGAAGACAGAGGTTTAGATTATTGGCTGGAACTGTGAGTATGAAGTAGGGATAAAATTGCAGAGTTTGTTTCCCCCGAGATAGATAATTTTTTAAAGAGTATTCTGCTTACTGAATATATAACTTGCCAGGTGATATGGGTGTCTTCCTACTAAAGAAAGCAGAACTTGTTTATAATGTAGAAGTGGAGAAGTACAGGCTACATAGTGCTGTGTGTAGTCAGTCATTACCTAATCTCTTTGTGAAATACTGATTCTTGTGAAAGTCTTCTTCTTAATTAATTGAGTGAAATTAAGGAAAAGTGGTAGAACTGGAAAATAACAATAGATATGTTTTAATAGAAATTTTCATTGAGATAATTATAGATTTGTGTGTAGTTATAATGAATCCTACAGAGATATCCCATGTACCGTTTACACAGTTTTCCCAAAGGTGAGATTTTATAAAGCTGTAGTACAGTATCACAGCCAGAATACTGACATAGACAAAATCCTGCCGTCTAACTCAGATTTCCTCAGTTTCCCTCACACGCACGCGTGTGTGTGTGTTTAGTTCTGTACAGTTTTATCACGTCTCTGGGTTTGTGTACTCACCACCGCAGTTAAGATACTGAACTGTTCCGTCACCCCAAGGATCCCCCCTGCTCTTCTGTAACCACACGCCGCTCCTTCTCGCCATCCCTCACCCCTCTCTTCCATAGCCCCTGGCAACCACTAATATGTTCTCCATTTCTAAGACATTCCATAAGTGGAATCATGCAGTAGGTAGCCTTTTGGCATTGGCTGTGTTTACGCGGCATAATGCCTTTGAGGTTCATCCAAGTTGTTGCATGTATCAGAAGTTTCTTTTTTACAGCTGAGTAGCAATCCATGGTAAGGAGTCCCTGATGGTGCACAGGGTTAAATGCTTGGCTGTTAGCCAAAAAGTTGGCTGTTCAGATCCATTCAGTGGTGTCTCGGAAGGCAGACCTGGAGATCTGTTTCTGAAAAGATCACAGTCTTGAAAACCCTCCGTGCGTAGTTCTACTCTAATCGCCATGAGTCAGAATTGACTTGACAGCAATGAACAACAACAATCCATGGAATGTAAGTGCCCCAGTTTACTTAACCAGAGAGTAGAATAGTTAGATTTTAGAAGTCATGACCTTTTGGAGGGTAGAAACCTTGTCTGAATTATTTCTATGTGTCTCACATTTGTAACATTGGGAAATAGAAGACAAATTCAATAAAGTACTTTGCAAGTTAAATATGAAAAGAAGAGAGTCCATTAAATAAAGGGATGCAATAAAATCAAACAAGGGAAAGTATAGATTGGTGTATGAACAACTTTATTGTTTTGCCAGTCGCTTGGCTTGGAGTCATATCACGTGAGCTGGTGTGCTCTGGGCAGCTTTGAAGATTCTTTACAGGCTGTGCCCAGTGCCACCCGGGAGGCGAGCTGCTGGTAGATGATGCTCAGCCTTTCCGCATAACTTTAACCAAAGTAGCTCTAATTTTTTTAACCTGTTTTATATCTTTGGGTTCTATTAAGATTACCTTGGAAGAAAGGATTCCACTGTTCTGAAAACAGAGATTTGGCAAAGGTTGAAAAATTTCTCTGCTGTAAATCTGTGAGTCCCAGGAAAGAGGCAGAGGAGGCCAGGAGTAGTATAGAGGCTTCACAGAGTAGTATGCCCACTAAGCTGAATAAACGTGACTCACTCATACATACTACTTTCTTTCAAATAGGTGATGCTACTGTTTTGATAAATAAGATGAAATTCATTTAAAAGGATTACGGATTTATAGTATCTTTTCGTTATGCATTAAACTTATAGCTACTATTAGTTGGTAGGTATATGGGAGGCTGTGAAAATTTGTACCTCAGAAAGAGAAGTTCATAATGGAAAATGTTGGAAATCACTGTTGAATAGACCTTGAATCCTAAGGCTTGCAGGATTCATCAGCAAGACTAAACACAAAGCGTCTCAAAGAGCTTAGGGCTCATATCATATTTAAAGATTTCGAGAAAATGAGTGGAAATAACAGTGTGCTTAATTAGATTTTTTAATGAACTTAAGGAAATAATTTATTTTTATTTGATAAAGAATCATATTTGGATTAAAGGCATTCTGATATGACCCTAGTGTTAACACAGAAGGGTCGAAGGAGTGGAAGTGTGCAGTTATTAGGTGGTGATGTTGCTCCCATGTTTTCTTTTTTTCCTGTAGTAAGTTTTTATTTATTTATTTATTTATTAAATATTTTTTGTACTTCAGGTGAAGGCTTACAGAACAAATAGTTTCTCATGAAACAGTAGTACACATGTTGTTTTATGACATTGGTTAACAACCCCACAACATATTAACCCTCTAAATTCTCAACCCTTTTTTTTTTTTTTGGTGAAAATACACATAGCCAAAGATACACCATTTCAAAAATTTCTACATGCACAGTTCAGTGACATCGACTACGCTCTTCCAATTGTGCTGCTATTCTCACTTAAGATGAAGGCTTACAGAACAAAATAGTTTCTCATTTAACAGTTACTACAAATGTTGCCCTATGACAATGGTTAACAATCTCACAACACATCAGCAATATCCTTACTCAGTCTTGGGTTCCCTATCACCAGCTTCCTTGTCCCCTTCTGCCTTCTGGCCCTTGTCACTGGACTCCTGTACCTCGTTAGTCTCATTTGGTTTTACGGGGCTGTCCACTCCCAGGCTGAACGGTGAACCTTGGAGGTAACTTCACCACTGAGCTAAAAGGGTGTCTGGGGGCCATACTCTTGAGGTTTCTCCGGTCTCCTTTAGACCAGTAAATCTGGTCTTTTTTTTGTGAGTTAGAATTATGCTCTACATCCTTCTCCAGCTCTGTCCAGAACCCTCTGTTGTGATCCTGGTCAGAGCAGTCAGTGGTGGTAGCCGGGCACCATCTAGCTGTACTGGACTCAGTCCAGTGGAGGCCTTGGTAGCTGTGGACAATTAGTCCTTCGGACTAATCTTTTCCTTGTATCCTGTTCTCTTCATTCTCCCTTGCTCCCGAAGGGATGAGACCAGTGGAGTATCTTACATGGCCGCTCACAGGCTTTTAAGACCCCAGACACTACTCACCAAGGTAGAATGTAGAGCATTGTCTTTATAAGCTGTGTCATGCCAGTCGAGCTAGATGTTCCCCGAGACCATGGTCCCCACAGCCCTCTGCCCAGCAATTCAGTCCCTCAGGGAGTTTGCATGTGTCTATGGGGCTTCCATGACCTTTCCTTGTACAGGTTGTGCTAGTTTCCCCTGTATTGTGTACTGTCTCACCCTTCACCCAAGATACCACTTGTCTATTGCCTATTTAGTATCCCCCCCCCCCCCCCCACTGCTCCCATCCCTGGTAACCAACAACGATTGTTACATTTTGTGTGTGAACTTTTTCATGGGTTTTTACAATAGAGGTCTCATACAATATTTGTCCTTTTGTGATTGACTGAGTTCACTCAGCATGATGTCCTCCAGTTTCATCCATGTTATGAGATGTTTCACAGATTCATTGTTGTTCTTTCTTGTTGCATAGTACTCCATTGTGTGTATGTACCATAGTTTGTTTATCCATTCATCTATTGATGGGCATCTAGGTTGTTTCCATCATTTTGCTATTGTGAACAATGCTGCCATGAACATAGGTGTGCATATGTCTATTCGAATGACGACTCTTATTTCTCTAGGATATATTCCTAGGAGTGGGATTGCTGGATCGAATGGTATGTCTATTTCTAGCTTTCTGAGGAAGCGCCATATCATTTTCCAAAATGGTTGTATCATTTTGCATTCCCACCAGCAGTGCATAAGAGTTCCCATCTCCCCACAGCCCCTCCAACATTTGTTATTCCCAGTGTTTTTGATTCATGCCAGTAATGCTGGGGTGAGATGGTATCTCATTTTGGTTTTAATTTGCATTTCTCTAAAGGCTAGTGATCCCAAGCATTTGCTTATGTGTCTATTGGCCATTTGAATGTCTTCTTTGGTGAAGTGTCTGTTCATTTCCTTTGCCCATTTTTTAATAGGATTATTTGTCTTTTTGTTGTAGAGGCGTTGGATTTTCTTGGAGATTATGGAGATTAGACCTTTGTCTGGCTTGTACTGTCCAAAATTTTTTTCGCAGTCTGTAGGTTCTCTTTTTACTCTTTTTATGAAGTCTTTTGAAGAGCATAGGTGTTTGATTTTTAGAAGATCCCAGTTATCTAGCTTATCTGTTGGGGTTTGTGCATTGATGGTTGTGGTCTGTATCCAGTTAATGCCATGTGTTAAGGCCTGAAGTGTTGGTCCTATTTTTTCTTCTATGAACTTTATAGTTTTAGGCTTTATATTCAGGTCTTCGATCCATTTTGAAGTAATTCTTCTATCTGGCGTGAGGTATGGGTCCAGTTTCATTTTTTTTGCAGATGGATATTCAGTTTTGCCAGCACCATTTGTTAAAAAGACTGTCTTTTCCCCATTTGATGGACTTTGGGCCCTTGTCGAAGATAAGGTGACCGTAGGTGGATGGATTTACATCTGGGTTCTCAATTCTGTTCCGTTGGTCAATGTATCTGTCGTTGTACCAGTACCAGGCTGTTTTGACTACTGTAGCTGTATAGTAGGTTCTGAAGTCGGGTAGTGTGAGTCCTCCAACTTTATTCTTCTTCTTCAGTAGTGCTTTACTTATTCGGGGCTTCTTCCCTTTACAGATAAAGTTAATGATTACTTTTTCCATCTCTTTGAAGAATGTTGTTGGTATTTGGATCGGGATTATGTTGTATTTGTAAATTGCTTTGGGTAGAATTGACATTTTCACAATATTGAGTCTGCCTATCCATGAGCATGGTATGTTTTTCCATTTATGTAGGTCCCTTTGGGTTTCGTGTAGTAGTGTTTTGTAGTTTTCTTTGTATAGGTCTTTTACATCCCTGGTCAAATTTATTCCTAAGTATTTTATCTTTGTAGGGGCTATTGAAAATGGTATTGTTTTCCTGATTTCCTTTTCGTCGTTCTCCTTACTGGTGGCTCCTGACTACTTTTTATGAAGGATGCTCTAAAGAGGTAGGCCCCCACACGTCTGTCAGTTTGTTGTACTGTGATGGCTTGCGTGTTGTTGTGATGCTGGAAGCTATGCCACTGGTGTTTCAAATACCAGCAGGGTCACCCATGGAGACAGGTTTCACTGGAGCTTCCAGACTAAGACTCATTAACAACCTGCAGTATGCAGATGACACAGCCTTGCTTGCTGAAAGCGAAGAGGACTTGAAGCACTTACTGATGAAGATCATGGACCACAGCCTTCAGTGTGGAGTACACCTCAACATAAAGAAAACAAAAATCCTCACAACTGGACCCATAAGCAACATCATGATAAACAGAGAAAAGACGGAAGTCGTCAAGGATTTCATTTTACTTGGATCCACGATCAACACTCATGGAAACAGCAGTCAAGAAATCAAATGCCATAATGCACTGGGTAAATCTGTTGCAAAAGGCCTCTTTAAAAGGTTGAAATCAGAGATGTCAGTCTGAGGACTAAGGTGCTCCTGATCCAAGTCATGGTGTTTTCAGTTGCCTCATGTGCATGGGAAAGCTGGGCAATGAATAAGGAAGACCGAAGAGGAATTGATGCCTTTGAATTACAGTGTTTTTGAAGAACATTGAATATTCTGTGGGCTCCCTGAAGAACTAACAAATCTGTCTTGGAAGAAGTACAGCCAGAATGCTCCTTACAAGTGAGGATGATGAGACTTCATTTCATGTACTTTGAACATGTTATCAGGAGGCCCAGTTCCTGGAGAAAGACATTCTGCTTGAAAAAGTAGAAGGTCAGTGAAGAAGAGGAAGACCCTCAACCAGATAAATTGACACAGTGGCTTCAACAGTGGGCTCAGTCATAGCATTGACTGCGAGACCAGCGCAGGGCTGGGCAGTGTCTCGCTCTGTCGGAGTTGGGTTGTTAGGAGTCAGATCCGACACAATGGCGTCTAACAGCAACAAGAGAGGTGGAAAATTGACTGCATTCTCTGTTATCTAAAGAGAGCTAACTCTATGTTTTCCTACATTTTATGTTTAAATTTCTGGATAATGTAGGGATGTAGGGACTAGTAAGTAGCCCTTATTGAGCTACTGAATGGGGATTATATTGTTTACTTTTTAGAAGGTTTTTAATTAACTGAGATAGAATTGGTGATACTAACATGCTTTTTATTTTTCCCATAATGAAAAAGTACCATAGTTAGAGCCTTGCGGTTTGATTACCATGTGACTGTTATTGTAGTGTAAGTAAACTATAAAATGACGCTATCCTTTCCTCTTGGGAGAGAGATTGAAATCAGAAAACATTAGGTTGAACTATGTGAAATTGCCTTTTATTTTAAAGGTCAGAATAGTTTCGTGGGTTGTCTCTGCTTTGACAGAAGGACTGCTGTGCTGTGCCCCTTTGACAGAAACGAAGTGAATTGCCCTGATCAGCGTGTTGTTTCTAAAGCCTCCTTAGTTCTCTTTTCTGAAAAGTCAAGTGGGTGGAGATGGGTTGGGGTGGGGGACAGGGTGATCTAGGTCAGTGCTTCACTACCTTCAATGTGCATGTGAACCACCTGGGGATTTTGTTCAAGTGCAGACCATGATTCTCTGGGTGGGAGGTAGAATTTGAGAGTCTGCATTTCAAGAAGCTCCCAAGTGATACTGATGCTCCTGGTCCAGGGACCACCGGGAGTTAAAATAATCAAATGCGCCGGCAAAAATGATACATAGGGTGAACCAGGCCTTCTGAGCCTGATGATGGATCTGGATGTTTCTCCCATGTGCTATTGAGTATGATTCTGCAGACCGTGGATGATTGGTTGGGTGTTCATAAACCCAGAGAGAGGGGCACTCCCCAGGCTTACAGAGGGGCAAAAAGTTCGTAATCTTTCTCTGCAAGAGTAGCAGAGGCGCACTTTTTTTTCTTTATTTTGGTTTCAGAAGTTGAGTTGTATTTTTCAGGGCTATAGTTGGACACTAGGACTAATAACCTTATTTACCCTTAGGCAGAAAATCAAATAAATGGTGATAAATCTTTTAGTAAAAATAGTCACAAGTGTTTACAGCTTTAAACGGGATTTGCTTTGTATTAATAGCTGAGTAGCAAAAGAACTCTGGAGCCATACCTGTGGGTTTGCTCTTCCCACAGAGGTCTCACTTATGACTCTTATATCGTGTAACATTTGAGAGTGATGACCTTCTTGTCCTTGTGGTCACGCAGCACAGTTTGACCATTTGAAGTGTTGAAAAGCAGCTGTCATTAATAGGTTGTTCAGCGCATCAGTGGGTTGTAGGAACATAGATGCTACCTGCCAGAGGTGTGGGCAAGCTCATTGCTGTTATGCGCTCGTCAGCAACACTGTCGGGTCCTCATAAAGCGCTGTGCTCTGTTTTAGGCGGTTTTCCATAGAACTTAAACAAATCAAGTGGCTGTATTTCAGTTCACAGACCAACAGTTTCATTTAACACAAGGATAAAACACGATTTATGGATTATTGTCATACTTTTGTGGATTTCTTTAACATCCAGTGTGAACTAGAAAATGCAGAGAGCATGAACCCCATTCTAAACTCACTTGTCTTTTGTCTGTGACATTTTTAAATATCTCAAGCTGTATCTTTATAATTTCCCTTTTATTCTCAAAAACGGTTTCTGACATTTATTGAAATGAGTTTGAGAATCTGGTTATTCACAATACACTGATGTTACCCATATTCTCTCTGAAATCCTTCAACAGTGATGAAGGATAGTTATCTGCTCATACCGGTATGGAAGGACTTGACTAGATCCCTCTCCCCACCCCGTGTCTGCATCTCTCTCTCACCGAAGCCAGTACCCCTGAAGTGTGATGTAAATGTGCATAAACAGGTACTTTCTCAAACTATGTTGACGAGATAGAACAGCAGGAAGGTTTTCTTCTTTCTTGAAGACCAGTTTCATAAATCTTCCTTCCTTTTAACGAGCAAGTGTATGTTATGAATGTGTATAAATTAAAATGCCTCTGTGATGTGGATTCAATGTTAGTGTCATGTTGCCGTCGTGATTTCTGAGGGAATTTACAGGGTTTCCATCTCGGGGCCGGCTCACTTTCTGGTCAGAAACAGTTCCATTGTCCTGACCCATTTCTGTGAAACATTTTGATCACTTTCAAGTTATTAAAAATTGCTTCTCGGATGAATGATTAACAAATATTACGGAGTCATCCAAAGATTATATTTTGATCCTCTTCTCTGCCCTACCCCAACTCACCCACCTTCCCTCCCAAAGAAAGATCTGTCTGTTGCATTTTTAAGACACTGTGGTCTCTTGGAAAATGGTTGCCAGCTAGCTTTAAAACTGACATCATACAGTTTTCATATTACTAATAGTCTCAGATTTGTTTTTAATCTAGATAAAATTTGTTTTCTGATTTTTATGTACCTGTGCATATTAAATTAAAGTAAAACTGAAATTCTAAGTGCATTAAAGTAACCCATACTTCCCACCACCCAAGGGCCTGAAAGCCAAGACCGGATGGAAACCACCAGAGCACCTGACCCTGTGTTTTTGTACATTGTTACATGTTGTCATTCAGGACACCATAGGTTCCGCTTTGTTGCAGGAATTGACATTAGGAAGTCATGCGGCACCCAGTGGTTATTTCAGGGACTTTCTTAGGATGTAACTTCTTTAACTTCAGAGACTAACTTCTCAACTGTCACCTGAACAAAGTTGCTTTCTACCCTACCAGTCATAGTGTGAAGAGTTGCGGTGGTGAATGCCTTTGCCACAGGGTATCTTTAGCCTCACTCATTCCCATCGGCCCGGAATCTTAGCATCTGTAGTTAGCCTTCCTGGACACAACATGTTTATTTTAGCAACACCACTGCACAAGGGGTCAGAGGATGGGATTTCACACAGCGAGGTGCTCGCTGTCTCTGTTTCACTTTTTTCATTTTCTCTCTACTTATGGGGTTGTTTAAACGGTGTGTGAAAATTTATTGGAGCGTAAGACTTTCTACAAGTGTATCATTATTATTATATAGAGAGAAAAACGTAACTCTTCCAGTTATGTAAGTAACTTCATGTTGCTAAAAGCAGAATATCTCAATTCCAGTATACAGAGAGCTATGAGAAAAACTTGCTCTTTATCTGCTCATATCTTCTCCTTTTTAAAAATTTTAGTACATACTTTTTAACAGCATCAAGTCAGTCATGTTCATTGTAACAGGTCAGTAAATATATATATAAAGAAAATTGAATTATGTTCTCTTACCTGCCAGCCAATCCAGTGTTAATAGTTAGTACCTCTTCTTCCATACCCTTCTGTACTCTCAGACATATAGCTGCATATATTACTCAACTTCTTGTTTATTTATAAAAATAGAATCATACTCTATATGATATTTTACAACTTGCTCTTTTTATTTGTTTAGTGCTGGGTGCAGTGTGCACATGTATACACTTGAATTGCTGAAATTCTGTTAAGATACTGGAATTTAATACTATTGCCTTTTTATTTAAATTCAGTCAAAATATTGCAAATTAATAATATTACCATTTTATTTAAAGCATTCACAGGGGAAGTTTGAGGGCTACATAATTTGTATTTTAAGGATTTACTTTTGATTGCCTTGATTACAGTATATGAAAGAATAAGCCTCACATAGAATCTACAGTGATCAAGAGAGAGAAAAGAATGGATTATTTTATCAAAGAAAATTCTCTATAATATTGGAAAAAACAAGTAAGGGGTATTAGATTTGAAAGAGAGTGTGTGGCATTTTAAAATAACTTTCAGATTTGTTACCAGTATTTTTAAATTTCCCTGAAATTTTGATATAATTCTTTCTGTAATAGTTTGATATTTATTGTATCATAATATACTTTATTTCCTCGTTGACTTCCTTTTAACTGAATATTAAACAGTGTATCCTCCACAGCACCTACTTTTGAAATACTGACTAGTATTTATTGAACTGTTTGGAAATTGAGTGACAAGTAAATTGATATCATATTGTTGAGGAAAGTTACCACAGTTATTTTTTCAAAAGGGAGAAAAGGATTCAGTTTACATTTAATCCTTTGTGCCAGTGGAGTGAATTGTGAAAACCAAATGCTGGAATCTGGAACCTCCCATGGAGTCATTAGTGACTTCTCTCCTACAGTCTGGATGTGTACAATTTTTTTAGTAAGCATGTAGAAATATTACAGTACACTAAAAAAATTACTTTTCTGTAGTGCTTTTGTTTGGAAAGGTAGTAGAGTCCTGGGTGCACACTGTGTTAGGGTTGGGTGAACGGATTGTAATCTTAG